>QFET01004551.1:0-17483 GCA_003316355.1 Tuber calosporum
CAGGCTACCGCTTAGGCTCTATTGTATAACCGTTCACACAGGCTAGCGCCTGTTACAGAAGCATTAGTCTGTTCCCTAGACAACTATGATATCTCCCTAGGAATCACTTACCTTACTGCACACCATGCTGTTATAGATTGCGGAAAATCTATTATCACCTTCCCTGACTTATGAATCACCTTGACCTTCAAGAAAGCAACCCATGCAAGATTTTCAGCAATGAATGAAGCAGATGCCCCTGACTTCATTTCCGAGAGTCCTACAGTATTCCCTGGTAAGAAGACAGCGGAATTCCCACCCTTGAGAGATGTCAACCACCACATCCAACTGAAAGACACAATTTCGGACTATAATGCGAGATTCTTCACATTCCCTGACAAGATCATGCCAGCATACAGAGCATTGATCAAGGACTGGAAAGCGAAAGGAATCATTTACCCAAGCGAGGTAGACAACCTAGTCAACATATTCCCAAAGCTGAAACCCAATTGCGAAATCAGACTGCTTGCAGACCTTGTACCAAGGAATGATATTACTATCAAGGACCATGGAGCGATTCCCAACCAAGCCATGATACGCAGAACTGTTGTCAGAGCAAGGTTCAGATCCACCATTGACCCAGCAAACTGGTACTTCCAAATTCGAGTTCTCCCCAGCAATGAGAAATACAACACCATCAAGATACATTTTGGATCCTTTGCATGCAGAGTTATGCTGCAAGGAGATGCCAACACCCCTGCTACAGCTATGAGAGTTATAGAATTTGTCCTAGATGGATTTATTGGAAAATTCGTTTGGGCATACATGAATGACATTACCATCTATTCATAAACAGTTGAGGACCATATTTCGCACATCAGATCAGTCTTAGGAAGACTGAAGAATCACCAAATCAAAGCATCGCCAGCCAAATGCAAATTCTTCGCCACAAAGCTCTCACTCCTGGGACATGTTATAGATAAGAAAGGAATTCATGCAAACCCTGAAAAAATTTGATCCATCCAAGACTGGCCCACACCAAAATCGAACAAGGAGGTTCAGACCTTTATTGGAGTTGTGATATATCATGCACAGTTCCTTCCACACCTTGCCTGAACCACTGCCCCCCTCTCGGACATAATTTCCCAAGATGTGTTTGAATGGCAACCCCTGCATAAGGAAGCCTTCAAACAGGTTAAGCGCCTGGCCAAGGAGACTATTCTGCTCGGCCCCATCTCATATGAGACATCAGCTGATCTAATATACCTCATTACTGATGCCTCTAAGGTTGGATCTGGAGCATGGGTTGGCCAAGGACCCTCCCCTGAGAAAGCATACCCTGCCGCATTCCACAGCAGAAAGTTTGCAACAAGTCAGCTGCACTACCCTGTCCATGAATTGGAACTTTTAGCCATTGTGAATGCCATTGAGGCATTCCATCCGATTCTATATGGCATCATGTTCACTGTTGTATCAGACAACAAGGCACTATCCTTTATCCTGAAGCAGACTGACCTACCTTGCCGCCAAACCAGATGGCGCATGTTCCTGCAATCTTATGATTTCGATATCATATACAGACCTGGCAAGGACAATGTCCTTGCAGATCCACTATCAAGGATCTATGAAGACACCCCAGCTGAAGAAGACCAAATACTCAAAGACCCTACATCGAAGAAAACTATAAAAACCCCCTCCTCCGCTATGAACAGTGTATCAAGACACTACCTCGACATCACCCATGCCCTAGACCCTTCTTCTGCCCTCACTCTTCAAGTACCATCATGCCTTCTTACCCCTGAACACCACTGCATGTAGAACTCATATCATGGCACCAGAACAAACCCCTCCAGCTCCCAAAAAGCGAGTCACTACTCAGATTCTGTAGAACAAGCCATGGACAAAGCAGCTGATACCCTCGAGCTTGCAACCAATGCCATTCAAGGTTGTGAAATCGTCGAGACCTCCTCCTATCTGAGCAACCTTCAAGAGCCATCCCCGGCCATAGTACTTATTGAGCGAGCTAAAGCTCCACTGTCAGGCCTTGCGGCGAGAATTAACAATACTCCAGGAGATATGCACCAACCACTGCATCCAGATACTATCACCAACTACTTTAAACGAATCCATAATTCAATCACCTAATTCGAATCCCTTACAGTCACCACCTCAGGAAATATCGCCACCAGGAGGACACCTACTGAACCTGACCCTCAGCCCACACCAATCCCTCCTTGATCCCCAGTTAATGAACTGGACCGATTTCTTGAATCTAATAGACACAGAGCCATGCACTGGACTGCCTGTGTCAGGGACGAATGCCAAACCCACATAAATGGAAAGAATACAGGATACTTTCCCTCAGGATCTCGTGATACTCTAGGACCCTTGCCTCTCTACTCTTCCTCCAGCTTTGTCTCCCCTCATCATCCCAAGAGCAGAGCAGACCACAGATGGACTGTTCCTCCTCCCCTCCACGATAACGATAGCTACCCAGTCTTCCATACAGTTATTAATAAAGGAAAAGAAAGAGAAATAGCGGATATCGACCAAGGATGGGACCTATCTACCCCAGAAGCACCTGTCGATTATGAGGACTGCTTCTTTGATCAGCGCTCTTCACAGCTTGACCTTACCGCATTTCAGCTTACCAACTACATGAGGGGAAAGTGGTACTCCAGAATTCGAAATGCTACCCAGAATGACCCTCTCCTTGAGGTAGTTACCAAGGCTATCGACCACCCTGACTGGCTCTTATATGATCGAGTTCTTGTCAGAAAGCGGAGGGATGACAGTAGAGACTGTCCTTATGTCCACTATGAAGCAAGCTATCAAGGTGCTAACATCAGGAGCGAATTTGTGCGCATTACCTATGAACAAATGACACATATGGGTTGGCAGAAATGTTTTGAATATGCTTCAAGACACTTCTACTGGCTCTCTATGAGAAACGATTTTAAAGACTATATCTGCAGATGCCACCTATGCCAGCTCAACAAGCAACCTACCACTGTCCCTGAAGGATCAGTCACCCCCCTCCCGGTCCCCAGGCATCCATTCTCATCCCTTGCATTTGACTTTGCAGGACCCTTCCCTAGCGATTCCAAGCTTGAACTTATCATGGTTGTCTTGGACCGATTCAGTGGCTTTACCTACCTTATACCAGTCTCCCAGAACATCACAGCTATTGAAACTGCCCACACCCTCATTGAGCGAGTCTTCTCCATTCATGGTTTCCCTACCTCCCTAGTCTCTGACAGAGACCCCTAGTTTACCTCACGCTTTTGGATACAGCTTATGGCAAATCTCAATGTTGATCTCAACATGGCTACAGCTTACCATTACCAGATCAATGGACAGACTGAGCGCAGATTCAGAACTGTTCGCCAATGCCTTAGGAACTATATTAACCCTAAAGGAACCAAGTGGGTTCGCCACCTCCCTGATGTCCAGACTGCAATCAATGCAGCCCCCAGCGATAGCACACAACTCTCTCCCTTCGAAATCACTTTGGCAGACTACCAAACCTCCTCCCAAGCGTCAGAGTTCTCCCCACTTCAGTACCAGCAGCAGACGAGATTGCTTCCCAGATCATGAAGAACCAGCAACTGGGTAGAGATGCCCTTAAGAAGGCCAGAGCACGCCAAACCACCTCCAGCGAAAACAGAAGAAAGGATGTACCCCCAATCATCCCTAACGAAACTGAAGTTCTCCACAAGTCAACACCCTATGTCCATAAGGTTGGACGAAATCACAAGCTAGTTGGACCATGGTTAGGACCCTTCTCAGTGAACGAAGGACCTGATAGGCATAACAACTACAAACTCATACTCCCCCCAGTGATGGCAGGAATCCATCCTAGGATCCATCGCGGCCATCTTCGCATTTACCTAAGACCCAACCCCTTCGCCTTCCCAGGAACACCTGAACCCATATCCAAAGAACCTGTCACCATCAATGCCAGTGGACAAGAGCAATGGGAAATCGAAAAGATACTCAAGGATCGAATCTATCGCAGAAAACAACAGTTCTTGATCCATTGGAAAGGCTATGATGAAATTGAAGCAACATGGGAACCCCTCTACAACCTAGAAGCCGCCAGCACCCTTATCAGATCCTACTGGTTCGATACCTACAATAAATCTATACCTTTCAGACTCCCTTGGTCCCATGGCAAGACTTTCTCTGCCTGGACACTTCAGAAACCAGACTATGCCCCCCTCTCACCCGAGCTTGACCCTGACAGATTTTGGAAACCCCTTCAAGACTCAGACTACTCAGAATCCGATGCCAGTACAACACTCTCCATCTAGGACGAATCTGAGATGGAGAGTTAACTGCTGCATGGTATTGTCTTCGCTACTATGGGGCTTATAAAGGTGTAAGGTCCTGACACCATTGATGGATATATGTTTACTGATTAGGTTATATATTTTAAAATTGAGTGGAATGCTCCAAAGGCGGGTTGGTCATTAAGCCCTTTAGGATATTCCTTATTTGTTTGTTTGTTTTATTTCTTTTAAGGGGAATGTAACAGAATCCAATTATGTTTCTACTATTACTACTGACTTGATGTTGGTTATTACCTATTTGGGATTATACCTGATAAGCACTACTATTTGGTTGTTCCTTCCTACTTGGTTATGACTTCCTAACTGGTTATTCTTTCCTTGTTTCGCTTACCACTACCCCTCCTTGTTTCTACCCAGTTGGGTATTGCTATCCTCCTGCTATACCTACTGGATTTGTATAGTAGTAGCGATCTCTTGTTCCTTCCTGTTTGGATTCCATTACTTGTTTTGTTAGCTCCATCCTATCGCTTTTAACCCTCGGTTTTTGGAATATGGTTACCTTGGTATGCTGCCTCTGTTAGCATATTTGTTGGACAGGATGTTTGCGCTTTTGTTTTGTTTTCCTAGTTACAATCTTTTGTTTTTAAAGAGCCTGCAATCCCTTAAGGATTCGGACTCTCAAGCCTCACAGGACTATCATCTTTAATACTACAAGTTGAACGGTCACTCTATCAGTTCCATACCTTTTACCTTGTCTATTGAAGACCTATCCATCGACGCTTCTCCCCCTATCCTAATAGTATCTTCAGAGTCCCTTTGGGATTCTCGAGATACTTGGGAGTCGGTTACAGTTCGGGAGCTAGAGTCAGATGGAGAATGTACTTTCTGGGATTCAAAGAGGTGGGAGCCCCCGTTGCTGTGGGTAGGTCATGTACTACACTCACGGCAGAATCAACTAAGTGAGTCACAAGCCAAGTATGCTATGTTATCTACCATTTACATATTAGAGGCAGGTCCAAAGAGCTTTCAGGCTGCAATGAAAACCCGAGAGTCAGAATATTGGCAATAGGCTGTGAACTCGAAATGTGACTCAATTACGAAAAATCAAGTCTCAGATTTTGTGAATGAAGTTCCGCCTCTGAAGAAGGCAATACCTACTAAGCTGATTTTACAAAAGAAGTTGAATTCTACTAGTGAGACTCTACGCTACAAGGCTAGAATAGTACCACAAGGGTTTCAACAGGTTGAGGGATTAGACTTCACTGAGACCTTTGCACCAGTAGTTAGTTTATCAAGTATACAAGTTGTACTATCTGTTGAAGCTGCGCGTGGGTATACTATATGTTAAATAGATGTTGTAACTGCCTTCTTAGGCAGTAAGCTTGAAAAGGAGTTTTATCTCACACAACCGGAGGGGCTACTGGGTGGTCCTCGTCTTGCTCACCTGAACTGGAGCTTATATAGCCTCAAACACTCTCCAAAGTGTTGGTATGTGACAATTTACTCGTTCCTGGTCCACGATTTGGGATTCAGCCAGGGCAAGTTTGACTGATGTCTTTATACAAATTTGGATGGGTCTATCTTGGCTCTTTATGTTGGTGATCTTCTAATTACAGGAGCAGATCAAAGCTTCTTGAAGATTTGTAAAAGACTAAGGGAAAAGTTTGAGATGATGGCTCTTGGACATGTTAGCCTCTTCCTAGGGATGGTTGTTTCCCGTGACCTGGTTATGAGAAAGGTTTTTATCTCTCAGGAAGGTTACATTGATTGTGTATTAGAGATATTTGGTATGGGAGAGTGCCAAGCTGTGAGTACTCCAATGGAGAGGGACAAACCTTGTCCCAGTACTGTTGAGGATGAGCTGTGTGATCAGGCTCTTTAATTGAGACTTGTTGGCTGTCTGGGTTGGATTGCTACAGGGACTCGGCCTGACATCTCGTTTGCCGTATCATATCTCGGAAGGTTTAATTCAAATCCTTCCATCAGGCACTGGACATGTGCAACACTCATCTTGAGATATTTACAAGAAACCAAGCATCTCCGACTCAGTCTGGGGAGAGAGTGGGGGAGTAGAGTGCAAATGTCTGGCTTTATAGATTCCGACTTCGCTGGAGATGTGGGCTTGCTGAAGTCAACACAGGCTATATGCTACTATTGAGAACTAAAATTGTCCAATGGCATTCCAAGTGCCAGTCTATCACATCAACAATCACGGCCGATGGTGAATTCATTGCTAGTGCATCCGCCATCCAGGAACTTCTTTGGTTCTGTCATCTTGTAAAGGAAGTTACAAGATCTCCGCTTTCTCCAAGAAGTCTCTTTACCGACAATCATGCATCTTTGTCCATATTCCGGGACACCACATACAAGCCTCATAGTAAGCATATAGGTGTTAGAGTACACCAGATTTGGGAGCTGATAGAGTATGGATATGAGGTAGTAATGGAATATTGTGGGACTGACAGTATGGTGGTTGATGGATTGACAAAATCTCTGGTCTGGCAAGCATGTTGAGTTTATTCAAATGTGTGGTTTAGTTTGATATGGTTCTTTGCTTGTTACATTGTGGGGGTATCTTTGGCTTTCCTTTTGTATCTTTTCTTTTATTATGTATTCACATATGTGTAGCACCCGAAGGGGGAGTGTTGGATTAGGTTGTATATCTGGGTAACCACACTTATGTCTAATGTTTGGTGGAGCTTTGGATGTTGGGGTCAACCCTGCAAGTACTCAGCATGTATCATTTCCTGTATTCATAGCTGGGTGCACTCGCACTCTTGCTAGTTAGACTAACAACAAACACATCTTTCTTTTCAACGTTGTTCGCCTCCACGCTTTTTCTATACAACAACTATGAGGCTAATAAAGGCGTAAGGTCCTGTCACTATTGATTATATATGTTTACTGATTAAGTTATATATTTTGAAATTGAGTGGAATACTCCAAAGGCCGGTTGGTTATTAAGCCCTTTAGGATATTACTTCTTGTTTTGTTTGTTTTATTTCTTTTAAGAGGAATGTACCGGAATCCTACTATGTTTCTACTATTACTTCTGACTTGATGTTGGTTATTTCTTATTTGAGTTTATATCTGATAAGCACTACTATTTAGTTGACCCTTCCTACTTGGTTACAAATTCCTAACTAGTTATTATTTCCCTAGTCCGCTTATCATTACCCCTCCTTGCTTCTACCTATTTGGGTATTGTCATCCTCCTGCTATACCTACTCGATTTGTATAGTATTAGCAATTACTTGTTACTCCTTAATCAGATTCTATTACTTGTTTTGTTAGCTCCATCCTGTAACTTAATACTCTCACTTTTTGGAATATGGTTACCTCGTTATGCTGCCACTGTTAGCATTTTGTTGGACAGGATGTTTGCGCTTTTGTTTAGATTTCCTAGCTACAATCTTCTGTATTTAAAGAGCCTGCAATCCCTTCAGGATTTGGACTCTGCAGCCTTACAGAACTATCCTCTTTAATACCACAAGTTGAACAGTCCCTCTATTAGTTCAATAGCTTTTACCATGTTTATTGAAGACATATCCACCAACACTTCTCCCCTCTTCCTACTACTATCTTCAGAGTTCATATGAGATTCACGAGATTCTTGGCAGTAGGTTACAAGGATCTTCCTCCTCCTCCTCTGGTCATGACTCGTATTGAAATATAATTTTCCTTCCTGTCCAATCGCTTTCCTTTCATTGATAATATCTATTTATTTTATTTTATTCTATACTTCCTTAAGTAAGTGGCATAGAGGAGCATAGTGACAGTATGGTTATCACTACTGAAGTGCTTCTGAGATTATTTTGCTTGTTTTATATGTTTGAAATCAAAACTCCACCTCTGCAATGACTTGGACTGAATGCAGGTTGCTCTATGTTTGCAATCATATATGAGATAATCAACAAGCAAAAATCATGACCCCTAGTAATGAGGGATCATCAATCAACCCAGAATACACCTTAATAGTATAAACATGTTAAGAAACAGGAGAAATCTTCACCTCCTATTACCAACCATATCCGAACTTTCCTTTTAATCCTCCAACTTTTTGAATAAGAGTACAGTTTAGGCAATCCAACAACCCCAAATTGTCTACCCTATAACAAATAACCTCATAAAAGTCAAGATTGTGACTGTATCCTCTTTGTTGTTGTTTTATTCTACTTCGACTAAGTATACATGCTAACTACTTTGAGATACCTTTCTCTCAGCTCCTGTGTTAGTAGCTGGAACTCACAAATTATCCTTACCTCAATTCTCATATCTTCTCCTCCTCTTAGAGTTTTCTGCAAGGATTCATTTCACTGCCTGATCTGTATTATCAGTACTATGGCATGCAGCATATTCTGACACCACATGCACCACAAAACTTTAGTCATTTTGACTTATCCCCTAGTCCCACAGCGATATATCAGCAATCTCCTATAGTGCATCAACGGATAAGTGTGAACCTCATTTAGGGGTAGTTTCAAATGAGTATAACTAACCCAATACTGGCCTTAAAAGGATCGAAAAACTGCGAAAATAAAAAAGACACCTAGTAGAATAAAAGTACGGTTTTTTAACTCCTAAATACTAGTAGAAAGAATGGTATACTTGTTTTAAACATTGGATATTAGGTGTAAGAATTGTAGTCTTTGCATAAGAATGTGTAACCTACTCCCAAGTATCTCAAGAATCCAAAAGGGACTCTGAAGATACGAATAGGATAGGGGGAGAAGCGTCGATGGATAGGTCTTCAATAGACAAGGTAAAAGGTATCGAACTAATAAAGTGACCGTTCAACTAGTAGTATTAAAGATGATAGTCCTGTGAGGCTTGGGAGTCCGAATGCTTAAGGGATTACAGGCTCTTTTAAATATAAAAGATTGTAGCTAGGAAAACTAAACAAAAGTACAAACATCCTGTCCAACAACATGCTAACAGAGGGAGCATAACAAGGTAACCATATTCCAAAAACAGAGGTTAAAAGCGACAGGATGGAGCTAACACAACAAGTAATGGAATCCAAACAGGAAGGAACAAGAGATCGCTACTACTATACAAATCCAGTAGGTATAGTAGGCGGATAGCGATATTCAAATGGGTAGAAGCAAGGAGGGGTAGTGATAAGCGAAACAAGGAAAGAATAACCAGTTAGGAAGTCATAACCAAGTAGGAAGGGACAACCAAATAGTAGCGCTTATCAGGTATAAACCCAAATAAGTAATAACCAACATCAAGTCAGTAGTTATAGTTGAAACATAGTAGGATTCCGTTACAGAATACAACTTGAATTGGTGACTGAGCAGGGAAAATAATGAAATATTCAATCATAGAGTACAATGATATGTGATATATGCCTGAAAGTGACAACTGGAATAACAACAAGAAGATCAATGAATAGGAAATGACGCAGGTCAAGAAGTGTATACAACAAAGTCATGCCGCTGGCAGACTTAGTGGTCGGCCCAAAGGGGCAGGGAATAAAGAAATGGGTGACAATAGTCACAGTTTGATTGAAGAGACTGTTAACAGTCAGGAATTAGAAGAGCTTCATAGTAAGTCTCTAATCAACTTATTTAGACAAATTAGGACTAAGGCAATAGCTAACTATTGCATGATGGTAATTTTAAGAAGAAATGGTATTCCGACTAAGGAGAGGAAGAGGAGGAAAGGTACCTTGTCGTCAAACAATTTGAAGACGCAAAATGCTGGAGGAAAAGAGAAGAGGGGAGATATTGAAGGACTTGGTATTGCTCAGGGCAAGGGGAATAGAGGGTGAGCTGGGACCCAAGGAGATGGAAGTATCAGAAGATGGAGGACGGCAGCATATCGGAGCTGGAGAGGAGCAGGCAGTAGATGATGATGAAGAAGATGGGGGGAATCTTGAGGAGGATGAAGGAAGAGAGTGTGAGGAATTGGCTGAGGCAATTGAATGCTGGCCAGTCTTATCCAAGTATCAAACAATACGCTTTCAGTATCGTATTCTAACAAAAGGTAGGTTTCAATCACTGTATATTTAATAGTAAGCTAAGTGAAAATGTTTCAGGTATTCAAGATATGTGAAAACTGTTACAGTCCAAGTGCAGAACACCCAAAGGTCAAGACCTCGAGCCTCACTTACAAGTGCTGGAGTTTCTTCGATTTCAAAGATATGGTCTCCAGAAGACATTCTGCAATAGAACATACAAAGAAGCCGCCTCATTCATTGCCGCAGCCAATGGTCATGGAAACTGAGTACGCAATCGAATTATCCAAAATGAATGAACTTGGATCAAAAGTCGTTAAATCCCTTCAACCCCTCAGGGCAACCCACTATTGCTTCACCGGTTAATCGATGATGAAGGTACCAAGCTTGCTCTCAGAAAATATTTGGCTAGAGCTGGTGAAGCTATTACAGGCCAGAGTGTTGCTTATGCAATCTCTTCGTATTGGCAAACAGGAATTCTTCCTTTTGAAGAGCAGCCCCAGTTAAAGAATCCTCCACAACTATATTCCTTGCAAACCAATGACAAATTGGCTGCTCTTGCAGAGTCACGAAAGGAAGTCCAAGAAACTCTAAGCAGTCAGACAGATGTTAAATGGTTGCATGAAATGGCCTACAAATTCCGTGATGTCCGTAAAGGGGTTTACAAAGATAGCTATGAAAGAGCTGATGTTGTCTCCTTTCGGAGGCAACAATTCTTGCCAGCTTTACAAGCTTTAGAGAATCGTATGGTATGTTGGGAGTTGATTAATTCAGAGCACGGGGAAGAAATTCGCATGGTATCCACCAAACCTTCCCCCAAATGCGAAGCCAATTGTGTTGATTGTGCATGATGAATCAACATTCAACGTAAATGATGGACATTCCAAGATATGGATTAAAGATGACAATATTCCTCTGAAGAAGAAGACCTGCGGTAAAGGCATCATGGTTTCTGATTTCCTTACTGCTAAAGGACGACTTCGTATACCTGTGGAAGTTGACCACAGGATAGTTTCTGATTATGGAATTCTAGAGGAAGGCCCAAAGCGGATTGAGCCACTGCTTGCTACCTGTTCTATTGAGTATGGAGCAGATATTTGGTGGGATGGTAATCAGCTTGTTGAACAGGTCATAAAGCTAGCTATTCCAGTTTTTGAATCTGCATTTCCTGGCTGTCAAGCCTTGTTTCTTTTCGACAATGCCACCAGCCATTTAGCCTATTCAAATAATGCATTAAGAGCTCCCATGATGAATCTTCGTCCTGGAGGTGCACAAGCCCATCTTCGACCAGGAATAAATTCCAGGACAGGAGATATTCAGCCTATAGTAATGGCAGATGGTATACCCAAAGGACTACAAATAATACTTCTAGAGCATGGATTATAGAGATCAAAGTTACTAGTTCAATGCACAAAGCCTGATGGAAAAAATAACAAGTCATGTCAAGATAAAGAAACATGTTGTGTGAGAAGACCTATAGCTTAAGAGTCGGATTTCAAGGCTCATAAAAGCAGATTGGAGGAAGAGGTCAAAGACAGGGGCTATTTAGTCCACTTCTTTCCTAAATATCATTTCAAGCTCAACTTTACCGAATATTATTGAGGAGCAGCAAAACGGTATGCACGAAAGAGATGAGGGTATAATATTCGGGCTCTACGGAAAATAGTTCCTGAATGTTTGAACTCTGTTCAACCTACTCTGATCTGGAAGTTTTGGGTACGAACAGAGCGAATGATGAGCGTTTATAGGGAGGGATCTGCATATGGCACTGCTGACTTTAGAGAAAAAGTTACAAAAACATATAGAAGCCACCGGAGTGTGTCAAATTCTCAAACAATTGTATATAATTAATTTACTCTATTTTTTATGATATAGTATAAATAGCCTGTGTTATGAGTATTTTCACTAGATCACAATCGATCACTAACAGTCTTGGCACCTTCATAGCACAGCCACTATTGCATTATACTGTGCTACATGGTTTAAACTCTTCTGTTGCTGAACCCATACCTTGCCCTGTTGCCGAATTTCACATTATTTTAGGGCGCGGGCTAATAAAGTAGTGTAAGTTTAGCCACCCACCATAAGCGTAAACTATTCTCCATTGGTACCCCTCCTCAGAAGATACAAGAAAAAAAGAAAAAATTAAAGATCATGAAAGCGGGAAAAACAAAACTCTTTACAAAGATATAACTGACATTGAGAACATTGGTACGAGGATTGTCGTACCTTGTTGTGCTGTGGGGCTTGAGGATGACTGAGGAGAGTGGTGCGCACTTGGGAGGATAGGAGCAGGGATTTGCCACTAAGATAGCGGCAAAAGATACAAAGTCTTGCTTTACCGGCGTGCTTCAAGCTGTGGTTTCCGGGCAGTTTTCTGCATGTAGGAAGTTCGTAATACTTTGATACATATCCTTTCTGTTGGCTAGCCTTCGTATTTCCTGTAGGTGGAATCTTAAAACTCGGATAGGATGAAGGACCGGGACTTGGAAAAGAGATAGGATGGGAACCTGGATAGGAGGGAGGATTAGATATGATGGAGCCTGGATCTTGGTGTTGTACACACGCTGTGGATTCAATTTATAAAAGCCTTCCAAGACTAATTCCGAGGCAAGATTCTCATGCCATTTCCAGCGAAATTTCTTTTTGTATGCAGGATGAGTTGCATGCGGTTGATGGGCAATAATGTATGTATTAATTATAGTTCTATCAAGAAGCCAAAAGATTAAAGGCATCCAGTTGCGGGCAACTCGAAGTTGTGTTGCATAATATGTTCGACACTGATCTGCAATGTCCACACCACCCATCTTGTCATTGTAATCAGCTGTGAGTGCTGGTATGGGAAGACTTCGGCGTGCGTGTGGCCCCTATACTTCACGAACAGCAATTCTATTCCTTGTTGTTTCTCGTGGTCGTCGACGGTACGGTGGTTTTGGATTATTTACTTGACAACTATGCATAGTTGTTAAGAGTAGAACTAGGTTATTGTCCTGCCAGAGTACTGCAAGAACATCCTGAATCTGGACCGCTGATATGGTATCCCTAGTGAGTGTAACTTTTTTCTTATCAACCTTAAGGACTTTAGGAAACTCAGCTGAGTTGATACGCACTGTACCACAAGCACTAATCCCATAGGTACGTAGAACTTGAAACCGTGGAATGTTAGAAAAATAGTTGTCACAGTACAGGGTAAAGCGGCTTTCTTGAAAGGGTAGTTGTAGGCATAGCTGATGGACAGCTTATGATGTGGGGCTTAATTTGATAGAGCCGGATTGACTCGGAATTTTATTTTGGCCAGAAAAAGACTCGACTCGAGAAGTGAAAATAAAACCAAACGTATATCCTCTTTCTGCCAAAGCTAACACCTTATAGCCTAAGGGAATAGGCTTTCCAGGAATAGCAAAAGTATGAAATGATCTGCCAACAAATCTAATCATCATTTCATCAATGGCTACATCTGTTCCAGGGATAAGATACTGTTGGAATCTCTGAAGAAACTCATCTGCTAATGGCAGAAGCTTGTTGTACCACTGACATCGTGGAAGTGAGCTCACGGGTGCAGAAATATGGAAAAAGCGCCTGATTTGTTCGAACATTTGTAGAGTCATAAAGGTAGTTATTCTATTAACTTTATTAATATACATTTACTCTACTAAGTATAGTATTTGTAATGCTCATGTAACGGAATCCTATTATGTTTCTACTAGTACTACTCACTTGATGTTGGTTATTACTTATTTGGGTTTATACCTGATAAGCGCTACTATTTAGGTTGTCCCTTCCTACTTAGTTATGACTTCCTAACTGGTTATTCTTTCCTTGTTTCGCTTATCACTACCCCTCCTTGCTTCTACCCAGTTGGGTATCGCTATCCTCCTGCTATACCTGCTGGATTTGTATAGTAGTAGCGATATCTTGTTCCTTCCTGTTTGGATTCCATTACTTGTTTTGTTAGCTCCATCCTGTCGCTTTTAACCCTCTGGTTTTGGAATATGGTTACCTGGGTATACTGCCTCTGTTAGCATGTTTGTTGGACAGGATGTTTGCGCTTTTGTTTAGTTTCCTAGCTACAATCTTTTGTATTAAAAGAGCCTACAATCCCTTAAGGATTCGGACTCTCAAGCCTCACAGGACTATCATCTTTAATACTACAAGTTGAACGGTCACTCTATTAGTTCTATACCTATTACCTTGTCTATTGAAGACCTATCCATCGACGCTTCTCCCCCTATCCTTACAGTGTCTTCAGAGTCCCTTTGGGATTCTCAAGATACTTGGGAGTAGGTTACATTTTTTGACCTAGACTCAAGTATACCTTTGATCTTCAGCAGAGGACTGATCACCCTTCGCCTACCTTGACCCTGCAGTACTAGTACACCTCCCTGTTTCAAAGAAGGCCTTGAGCGGACTCCTGGCGAGACCAGCTCACCCTAGCTAGCAACCATTTCGCTTCCAAGAGATACCAGAAGGCACTTCACTAGAGGATCGGGAGCATCCTCCTCAGGACCCTAAAGTCAAGGGCCAGTACCCCCACCTGCACTACCATCAGAGGACTCAGAACTATCTTCAGTAGATAGAAGCAGCAGCGAAGAAGAAGACAAAGACCAAACTCAAGACCACGCCCAAGCCCAAGCTCCAGACCAAGTCCAAGACCAAGCTCAAGTCCAAGAACAAGTCCAAGAACAGCTCCACCAAGAAGTCCAATCCAAGAAAGAACCAAGCTCAGAATCAGAATCAGATTCCGGTCCAGAGGATGCTCCAGGACCAGCACCCCCAGCATCGCCACCTAGACCACCTAGTCTACCAAGAGAACCAAGAGAACCAAGCCCTGCACCAGACGATTTACCTAGTCTACCAAGACCACCTAATGCACCAAGTCCACCAAGCAATCCAAGCCCAGCACCTATCACCATGTCAGTCACTCCAGAGGGAAATAATCGTCCTAAATGGCCAGCACTATTTACATTCACAGGAGGAGGAAAAGATCGAGACCCATTGAGAATCAACTCATGGTTCATCACAGTCCATCGATACATCGCCAGCTTTGGCATAACTGACGATGCCCCTGAAGCCATGCAATACTATGGAGCCTATTGCAGAGAGAAAGCACTCGATAAATTTACCCAATAGGAAGCTTCCCAAGGAGACCACACAGTTCCTAGACTCAAACAGAAATTCGAGGCCTACTTCCTTCCCTCCACATCCACTGATACCATCTTTGAACAGTGGCTACAAGTCAAGCAAACTACTGGCAGAAAAACAGCACAGATTACCGATACAATAATCAGACTTCAAACCTTGAGAGACAGTCTCCCCCCAGGAACAATTTTGAACTATTCAGCGAAGCAGAGACTCCTCGATGCCATGGATATCAAGCTCAAGCGAGAAGTGAAGCCACACATCACTTCAGATACCTCCTTTGACCATCTAGTGGAGATAGCGGAAAAGCGAGATGCAATTGCCCACTCTATAGGACTCTATGGCAATCGTCAAGGAAATGCAACCTCTAATGCAGTTTCCCAACAAGCACCCAAGTGCCCCCAGAACAACACCCAGCGAAATCAACCAAGGTTCTCCAACAATCCCTCTCAGCATCCAAGAGTATCCCAGGCTGAGAACGATCGGCACAGAAGAGATAATGACTGTTACTATTGTGCGAAACATGGACACTACTCCAATAACTGCTTTGAGAAGAAGAAGCATAGGAGCACCCAGCAGCGAGTAAATGGAATCCCTGGAGGAACCAGGAGACCCCAGAATGTCAGGAGAACATACCACACCCAGGAAGACGATCCCCATGTGAAGGAATCAGTCACAGTTACCACAAACTATGCTGGACCTAGTGGAACTCAATCCCAAGCCCTCGAAGCATACATCACAGTCAATGGCCACAAAGCAAGGGCACTATTCGATACAGGAACCACAGGAGACAACTTGATATCAGGAAAGTTTGTCACCACCCACCAAATCCCTACCAGAGACCTCGAGACCCCTATCAACCTGAAGATGGCAGTTAAAGGATCACGCTCAGCAATCAACTATGTTGCAAAGCCTGTCATACAGCTTAACAAAGAAAGCGGCGATATCTCTGAAGCCCTAGTCTGATCCCAGGACAACTATGATATCTTCCTAGGAATGTCTTACCTTACTGCACACCATGCTGTTATAGATTGCGGAAAATCTATTATCACCTTCCCTGACAAAGGAATCACCTTGACCTGCAAGAAAGCAACCCATGCACAATTTTCAGCAATGAATGAAGCAGATGCCCCTGACTTCATTTCCGAGTTTCCTACAGTATTCCCTGACAAGAAGACAGCGGAATTGCCACCCTTGAGAGATGTCAACCACCACATCCAGCTGAAAGACACAATTTCGGACCATAATCAGAGATTCTTCAAATTCCCTGACAAAATCATGCCAGCATACAGAGCATTGATCGAGGACTGGAAAGAGAAAAGAATCAACTACCCAAGCGAGGTACACAACCCAGTCAACATATTCTCAAAGCTGAAACCCAATGGCGAAATCAGACTGCTTGCAGACCTTGTACCCAGGAATGATATTACTATCAAGGGCCATGGAGCGATTCCCAACCAAGCCATGATACTCAGAACTGTTGCTAGAGCAAAGTTCAGATCCACCATAGACCTAGCAAACTGGTACTTCCAAATTCGAGTTCTCCCCAGCGATGAGAAATACAACACTATCAAGACACCTTTTGGATCCTTTGCATGCAGAGTTATGCTGCAAGGAGATGCCAACGCCCCTGCTACAGCTATGAGAGTTATAGAGTTTGTCCTAGATGGATTTATTGGAAAATTCGTTTGGGCATACATGGATGACATTACCATCTACTCAGAAACAGTTGAGGACCACATTTCGCACATCAGATCAGTCTTGGACAGACTGAAGCAGCATCAAATCAAAGCATCACCAGCCAAATGCAAATTCTTCGCCACCAAGCTCTCACTCCTAGGACATGTTATAGATGAGAAAGGAATTCATGCAAACCCTGAAAAAATTCGATCTATCCAAGACTGGCCAATACCAAAATCGAAAAAGGACGTTCAGACCTTTATTAGAGTTGTGATATATCATGCACAGTTCCTTCCACACCTTGCCTCCACCACTGCACCCCTCTCAGACCAAATTTCCCAAGATGTGTTTGAATGGCAACCCCTGCATGAAGAAGCCTTCAAACAGGTTAAGCGCCTGGCCAAGGAGACAATTCCGCTCCGCCCCATCTC
>QFET01004555.1:0-60150 GCA_003316355.1 Tuber calosporum
CCTTGGAACTCCTGGGGCACAATCCTGCCGATCCTCCAAAGCATACAGTAATAAGGGCACCGGAATCCAGAGATTCCGGTAAGGAAATCAAATACAAAAGAAATCAAATCAAATGAATGTAATCTGACAAAGGAAAGGCTAAATGAGAGTGGGAATAGAGGTACCGGAACATGTACACATGTTACAACTACATGGGTCTCCCATTCTTTCCCTCATCGCAATGTCCCCCCTTCAGTTATATTTCCCTCTGTGGGCTTTCCTGTCCTCACCCTGGATAACTTCAACATTCATCTTCCCACTACAAACCCCTTGTGAGTGGTTTCTGACCAGGAGTTGGCAGCCTGTTCCCCCTATACCGACAGGACTTCTCACCTTGGCTTTTCACTTCTGACCACACTTACTGTATTCAAACTCTTCCCCCTCTGGGGCTCTACGCGCCCCAATGTGATTGATTTACCTTTTGTTTCCCCTAGCCTGGCCCCCTACTTTCACTTTTGGGACACCCCCCTCCCTTCCACTGGTTCTGACCATGTGCCCATCTCCCTTAGTTTTGCACACCCTTCAGTGGTCCCACTGGCCTTGGCCCCTAATAGGGCCCTAACTGAGTAGCTTGCACTGGAGGAGCAGCTCAAGCACTGTTTCGTCCCCGCTCCTCCCTCTTTCCCTATATCCTGCTCTTTAGGCATCTTGTTTGACCGGCATTCCTCACGCCTATTCTCCCTTCTGCGCCGACACAAACCTGTGTCATTCCCCTCCCTGCATGCCAAACTGTGGTGTTCCCCTTTGCTTTCTATGCTGAGTAAGGAGTTTCACTCTACTTTACATCTAGTCAGGCGCCTATACTATCTGCCTTCTGCTTGGGATGTAGCCTGCCCCTCCAAATATGGTTACTGTAAAGGAATCAATGCTGCGAAGTTGGCGCCCTGGTCTGACCTCCTACTGGCCACCACTACCCGCACTATCAGGACCAGAACAGCCTAGCTCTAGGCCGCTCAACCACAAACTTGCCCTCTCTCCCAGGGGCCGATACCCGTCCTTGTATGAACTAGGCCCTCCTTGATCACTTTTCCCCTCCCCGCCCTCCCAGCTCCCTCTCATCCATCCTTCTTCCTTGTGGGAACTGCCCCCAACTCACCCCTGAGGAAGTAACTTCCTACCTTACTCGCTGGTCCTCCTCCTCTGCGCCAGGCCCTGACACCGTTCCTTACTCTGTCTGAAAAAGGGTACAGCAACCAACCCCCTTATCATTACCTACCTGCTTGGCCCGCTCCTACAGTTTGGCTTCCATCCTCTTTTTAAGTGCCCACGATCACCGCCGGTCTCTCGCACGAAATGAAACGCCAAGGTATGCACAAAAGAGGGGTAAGTGAAAGATTTTCTCAGCTCGCTCTCTCTATCTCATGTCCACACACACACTCAACTAACTAGGGAAAACACAATCATGATATATCCATCCATCTCAGTGATAGCGACACCGATCTTTTCTCATCAAAGCACGTCCCCCAGTTCTCTTCCGTGCTCTCTTTCAGACAAAGGAAAAAAAAAAAAAAACCCCCAGGAATAATACGGAGTGGCCTATGGCCGCATGCCCGCTTCCCGGCTTCCTTCTAGTCGTAAAAGAAACAACAGCAACAAAAGAGCCTCTAGCAACAAAAGAACCTTCAGCGGCAAGTCTGCTTCTTCCTTCTGTATCCGCATGCTAACAAAGAGCAGAAAGAAAAACAACGGCGTATGGCCACCATCCGTATCACTCCTGCTTAGCTCCCGCTACTCTCCGCTTCCTTACACAGAACGTCGCCGCTCTCCCCACTTCCTTCCCGCACCTCTTTCCCGCACCTCGTTCTACTCTTTGCATACCAACATAGGATAGACAAAAGAACTCTCCGGCAAGTCACCCTCTCCTTGCTGACTCATTCCCGCTAACAAAGAAAAGACAAAAAAAACAGCAACAACTTCCATCGACCTTTGACCCCTGTTCACGTTACAATATCCTGTATTTCCCGCTTTCCTTCTCCACCTCTCTTATTACTAACAAAGAAAAGAACAGAAAGACAAACCACGGCCTATGGCCTTTCTTCCCATATGCTCAAACACATTTCCCGCTCTAGAATTCTCGATGGGAACGGCTGACGCGGTGGAAGAACTGTCCACAGCGAATGGCGAACAAACGAGGTGCGGCAGACAAAAGACGGGCAGTGGATAATTAACGGCTTCTTTCATGCGATGGGGCGAACCGTGAACAAACGGCAAATGAAGGATGGAGGACTCAGGACACTGGAATGAGTCTGGTTGACTGTGGACGGTGGATGGTGGATGGTGGATGGTGGATAGTGGATGGTTGGCGGTAGGGTGGTGAATAGTGGACTGTGGACTGTGGACGGAGGATAGTGGACGAAGGATAGTGGACGGAGGACTGAGAATGGGAAATATAATGATAGAAGAAAAAGAAGCATGCCGAGTAGCATATGGGATTTCCAACACCTCTATTCCTTACGAAGGTATATGGGTTCATCTTGGATAAGCCTGGCAAGGACTCCTATGATTGCTCGTCCTCCCTCCGCATCATTATCCTCCTGCAGAACCAGTCCAAGATCCTAGAGAGGGTTGTTGCCTCATGCCTCGATCCTATCTTTCACGCAGTTGGTCCCCTAAGCCCTAATTACTGTACCTGGTTCCCTGGTCTTTCCTCCTTTGACGCCTGCGCCTCCTTAGTTAATACCATCTGCTTCTTTCAACTTCCCCGTCTCGTCGTTTTAACCTTGTTTCTGCACATCAAGGGTGGTTTTGATAACGTTGACTCTAATTGGTTGGCTAGTCCCTCAAGAGAAAAGTTGTCAATAACTACCTGAGGGCCTGGGTTAGGTCTTTCATCACTGGGTTTACCTGATCCGTATTATTCCAGGGTTCTCAAAAAACCTTTTTTCCTGTTTCTGTGAGGACCCGAGACGGTCTCCAGTTTCTCCCGTTTTATTTGTTATTTATGTTTCTTCCTTGCATTTTTCAGTTCCAAGGGGGTTTATCCTTTCCTGTGTTGATAATTTCGCCATTACCGTTGCACCTCCTTCCTATTGTCGGAATGTTCGCTCCAGGAAGGTTATTTATGCCTGGCTGAAGTGCAGGGCCTCCAGACACAATATGTCCTGCTCGGTTCCTAGGACGCAGCTGAAGCACTAGAGGACTCACTTCAGTGTCTGGATTTTGATACTTCTCCCTGTGATGTTGATTCCTTACTTTTTTCCCCTCAGTTCCAGGTCTGTTGGCTTGCCTACTGGTTCACCCCCTTCCTCTCCACTCACGCCCTCTTCTCACGTCGTCTCTCCTTGCCACCAGGTGCTTTTCTACAGTTCAGTGAATCTCTCCTGCAGTGGCCAGCCTTTCCCCTCATCTTTGACACAGGCTGGCAGTGTCCCAGTTGCTCCGCTTCCTTCTTTATAGCACTGATATCTAGGTCCCCTCTCTTTCCAGTTAGATCGAATGGAGGTCTTGTGGCCCTCCGTTTAGCGCTGGATCACTAATTGCTTATGGTCCACACCCTGCCCGATCCTATCAGCAGAGGCTTGTCTACCCCCAGTTGCCTGCTTGGCCATGCATCGCAGCCATTTGGCTGCCCTGTGTTTATTAAGGATTCCTGTCACTGCCAGTCCTGCTCCTACTCGTCTCCCCCCAGACTTCCCCACGGTCCTGCGCTTCTGCGCACCAGCTCTTTTCTGCCATCTTTGCAGGTGCATTCAACCCATTGTAATTCGGTTGAGTTGGTGAACAGCCGCCCCCCCTCCTCCAGTACGGACATACCTCCCTATTGATGCCCTTGTCCATCTAGCGCTCCCACTCTTATGCTCACTCTCCCAAGCCCCTCTGATAAGGATTGACCTTTTTTCTTTTCCTCCTCCTCTCCCGCAAGCTGCCTCCATGACCGCAGCCTATCATGTGCAACGTCGGAATGATTATAATCTGATTCTCGAAGACTGGCTCACCACCGCCCCCTGCCAGAGTACTATAATTATCTTATGCGCTTATCGCCACCTCCTTCAATGGGCCTTGGGATGTTCATTGCTCAGCATGTTCACCATATTTGTTTCCATAAGAGCTATCTCGCGGCCCACCTCCCATGGTATTCGGTTGCCCTCCCTATGCTCTGCCCCTCTTGTGTGGAGGAGGATGAGACCCTCAAATATGCAATCCTCCACTGTCCCTCAATGCTGCCTGAGCGGCCGCTCCTTTTCGTGGGTGTTACAAACTTTGTATCTGTGCCCTCCCTGTCGCCTTCTCTGTCCCTGCATGTTGTCCTTTGTCACTTTATCTTCTTGACAGGCACCTCTTTCTCTCTGCTCATGCTTGTACCTGGGCACCGCTTCCCCACACCTATGATTTTCCCCTATTCCCTAGCCTCCCCGTGGCCCACCTTCTTTTGTCTTCCTCACTACCTGGACTACTTTAGGGAGTGTTTTCCTTTGCTCTTATTTGTTTGTGGTACTGTGGAAGGCGTATCTTTCCTTTTTAGTTGCATCTTGGCTTTTGTGTCTTGGTTTGTTTCTTTTACTTTCTTTAGTTCACAATATGTGGTTACATGTCATATACAAAGCACTATTATGAGCTTTGGAGGTGATCTCTTCTTTATTTGTTCATTGTGGATTTAAGGTTTTCTTTACGCCATCTCTCACGATGCATGCAAGTTCTAGTACCTTTTATTTCTCTATTTTTTTTCTTTTTTTTCTTTTTTAATATCATGTAGTTATTGTTTATAGTAAAAAACTGTACGTGCAGCTCGGACTATGGGATACAAAAAACCTTAATATCAACACAATTACAAATGAAAAAACAAAATTTAAACAAAACATTTGCCTCCACCAAGCAGGAAAACACATTCCCCAGCACCCTAAGGTGGCCAACAAACAAGTGAAGAAATCCCAAACAATTATTAAGAAAACTAAAGTAAATCCTAGTAAACTGTCACGATTGGTGACTAAGCAAGGCAGGATTTTGCATGACTCATAGTTATGAGTCATAAGGTTGTTATATTTCGCACTATGACTCATTAGGAGTCAGGGGGTTTCACATGATGCATAATAGTGCAAATCATTGTTATATTGTAATTGGTTTTTGTGTGCACAACTCACACTTGTGAGTCATATAATATAATGAGTTTCGCACATGTCTCACATTATGAGGCATGGGTTTCGCGCCTGTTACCACTTTGGGGCACATGACTGGTTTTACGAGTTATGATTGGATTTGGAACGTTGTGGAGTTGACTCATAGGGGTCAGCTGATGGATTTCATACTATGACTCAATATGAGTCATGAAGGTTAGGAGACTCATAGGTATGAGTCAACAGATTTAGGGTTGAGGGAAGAGTGCATATTTAAGGACTCTAGGCGGCCTGTATCTAGGACTCGTCACGCAACCATCTAAGTTCTTTCCTATACAATTACTTTACCTCTTTACCTCTCCACTCCTCTATTGGCGTTGTGCAATAGGAACCATGGGGTTCGGCTATCCATACAACATAGGAATAGGCCTAAGAGCAATAGTCGCAACCTGCCTATTACTACTCGTTGTAATAGTACTCCTACCCTGGTGGCTGAGATTAGCGCCACTCCCCATCTCTCACTATAACAACGGCCCGGTCATATTCATCCAACCCGAAGAGAAGTAGTTACCTGTTGCAAGTTAGCTTAATGCATAGGATCGTAACATTTGGTTGTGTCTTCTAAGCAACACCTAACTACACAAACGGCGAACTTTACGGATAACGACATCGACCACACTGTGGGAGAAATCAACACCTCAACTCTTGGTCCAGTACTCGAAGAAGCACTTAGCACATATCTATCCAGAGGCCAGATACAATGAACCACAAGTCCGGTGACACCAGAGCCTGCCTCACCAACAGGATCTCTGGAACCAGAAACCACAAGACCAGAATGGATGTCAGCCCCGGGACCAGCAACTGCCGGTGGTGGAGCAGGAATTCAACTAGCAGGATTTACAACTGCACGGTTCCAAGAGATCCGGACCCTGATAAACAACCAGTGAGAAACAATCAACAACCGGATCATGGTCGAGAAACCCCCTACCTTCCCTGGAACAAGGACCAAACTACGAACCTTCTTAGTGCAATGCCAATTATACTTTGAAGAGATACAAGAAACACGACATACGGAATGCAACACCTATGTCAAGAGCTTAGTGAGGGATGCAGCAGCTAGCTGGATAACCCCATATGCCGAAGGACGCAAGCCGGAGCCCTGGGCTACATATGAGGATTTCACTATAGCCCTCCAAGACCAGTTTGGGGATGTGGATGCGGAAAATATAGCTAGGACAAAGCTCGACCGCCTGAGGCAAGGCAAAGAACCAGTCACGGAATACTGGAATGACTTTCGCCTAACAGCTACTGAGGCGAATGAGGATGATGGTACACTAGGACGCCAATTCCTTAAAGGAATTAACCGAACGCTCCAAGACGCATGGGCAGCGGACCACATGGTGGCGGCAAATGTCGATGCCCTTGCAGCATGGGCAATCGAAAAAGAAAACCTGATCAACGTGATCAAGCACCTCCAAGAAAACAATAGTACCTTTATCCAACAACAGGAAACGCCTAGGAATAATAACAGAACCTGGAAGTCGGGCAACAATATGGAAACCCGAGGCAACCCAATGGACCTGGATGCTACCAGAAGAGGCCCACGACTAAACCTCTCATAAGCAGAATTTACAAGAAGAAGGGACAACAACCTATGCCTGGGATGCGCTAGACCTGGGCACGGATTTAGTAATTGCCGAAATGCAAGAGATGATAAAGACTATACCAGGCAGTTCAACAGTAAGACCAACAATAATGGCTGGAAACCACGATCCAACCTACACGAAATGGAGATCAGAGAAACCGCTGAAAAGCAGGGAAACGAAGAGAGTCCCCAGTAAGAGATGGGCTGCGGGACAACAAAATCAATTCCATCAGAATCGGTAACACCTACATGTCACTTACAAACACGGAAATATTGGAACAAGAAAAGGACCATGCCATGATTAAAATGCGTTTACATGGCAAGGACAAGACAGTCAAAATTAACGGCCTGATTGGCTTGGGCGCTACAGAAAATTTCTTTGAAAAGGAATTCAGCCACAAACACGGCATACGAACAAAGAAAGCGAAAGAAATACGTGAAATCTCCCTTGCGGATGGGGAGCCAAGCGCTATGGGACCGATTACCCATATAGCGGAAGTACTTATGGACATCTGCAGTCATAGGGAACTGGCAACCTTCCAAATCGCAGATCTACCCAACCATGAGGCAGTGTTAGGGCTGCCATGGTTGAGAAGACACAACGCCAAAATCGATTGGGAAAGCAACAAGATTACGTTCGATAGCGAGATGTGTACAACGGTATGCTTAGAAAGTTCGCCAGCGGTGGACCTAGTCCCCGAAGCAGAAGCCCTGGAAGAGAATTTAACCATGCAATTCTCCAAGATCCAGGCCAAGGATGTCCGGAACATCAAAATCTAGAGACTAAACGAAATAGCAACAATACCAACCAAGGGATCAGTAAAGGCAGCAGGACACGACCTGTATGCGTGTCACGATTGGTGACTAAGCAAGGCAGGATTCGTATGACTCATAGTTATGAGTCATAAGGTTCTTATATTTCGCACTATGACTCATTAGGAGTCATTTGGTTTCACATGATGCACAATAGTTCAAATCATTGTTATATTGTGATTGGTTGATGGTGGGCATGACTCACACTTGTGAGTCATATGATGTAATGAGTTTCGCACATGACTCATATTACAAGTCATGGGTTTCACGCATGTGACCACTTCGGGGCACATGACTGGTTTTACAAGTTATGATTGGATTTGGAACGTTGTGCAGTTGACTGATAGGGGTCAGCTATTGGATTTCATACTATGACTCAATATGAGTCATCGAGGTTATCTGACTCATAGGTATGAGTCAACAGGGTTAGGGTTGTGGGAAGAGTGCCTATATAAGGACTCTAGGCGGCCTGTATCTAGGACTATTCACGCAACCATCTAAGTTCTTTCCAATACAATTACTTTACCTCTTTACCTCTCCAATCCTCTATTGGCGTTGTGCGACAAGAACCATAGGGTTTGGCTATCCATACAACATAGGCATAGGCCTAGGAGCAATAGTGGAAACCCGCCTAGTACTACTCGTTGCAATAGTACTCCTACCCTGGTGTCTGAGATTAGCGTCACGCCCCATACTAGACTATAACAACATCCTGGTCATATTCATCCAACCGAAAGAGAAGTAGTTACCTGTTGCAAGTCAGCTTACCGCATAGGATCAATACAACGCGAGTGAAACAGTCATGATACAAGCAAAAGAACAAAAACTTGTCAGTACTGGAATAGACATCAAACTACCGGAAGGCACCTATGGGCGGATTGCGCCACGCAGCGGGTTGGAAGTTAAAATTTGATTACTGTGTGTGCGGGAGTAATCGATGCCGAGTATATGGGTGAGATCCAGGTAGTACTGGTTAACCTGGGAAAAAAGTCGACTATACGGTTGAGCCAGGAAATAGAATCGCACAATTAATCTGTGAAAAGATTGTCATAGGACAATGTGAAGAAGTGGAGTAACAGGCTCCCACAATGAGAGGCAAAGCGGGATTTGGAAGTAACTACAAACCAGAACGCCAAAGAATCGAGATCAAAGTGATCTCGGCCACATCCTTCGGCAAGTTCTATCGAAGGGGCGAAGTTACAGGAATCCTTAAATAGGATTACGCGATAAACCAACCTGGTCGGATCGAAGCGATCAACATCAGCACCGAGTTAGTCATCAAGGCCAAGAAAGGTCAAGAAAATGAGAATATCAGAAACATCGTACCAAGGGAATATCACCAGTACCTGGACATGTTCAAGGAAGGAGAAGATACTCGGCTGCCCCCACATCGTCCCATGCTCCACTTGGAGATCTACCTGAAGAAAGGGGAAACAGTGCTAGCAAAAAAGTTATACCCATTAGGAGAAAACGAATTGAAAGAGCTGCGAGAATACATCCGCGTCAACAAAAACCGAGGATGGATTCGGGACTCTTACACAAATGGTGGAGCCCCAATCCTCTTTGTGATGAAGAAAGATGGCAAAGTACGGCTCTGTATGGACTATGAGGACTTAACGATGTCACCAAAGGAGATCGATACCCGCTGCCATTGATAGGACAAGCACTGGATCGACTCCAAGGAGCCAAAATCTTCACGCAATTGGATATTCGGAACGCCTACCACAATATCAGGATCAAGGATGGAGACGAATGGAAGACATCATTCACAACAAAATATGGAATATACGAATATACGGTGATGCCATCCGGTCTCAAAAAGTGCGGCTGCAGCCTTCCAAAGATGGGTCAATCGTATCCTGGGTTGATTTCTTGACATCTGCTGTATCTTCTACCAGGAGGATATCCTGCTATATTCAGAAAACCTGAAACCACAAAAAACCCTAGTCCGCAAGGTTATGGAAGCTTTAATAAAGGATGGACTCACACTTAAGCTATCCAAGTGCAAGTTCCATAAGGAACGTACAGAATACCTAGGATTCATTATCTACAAAGAAGGAGTCAGTGTCGACCCTGTCAAAACCCAGGCCATATGGGAATGGAAGCCACCAGAAAGCAAAACACGGATTTAATGATTTATGGAATTTTGCAAATTCTATCGACGGTTCATAGAAGGGTTCAGTCGTATACCGAAACCTTTATATGAACTCACAAAAAATGAAGTCAAGTGGAACTGGACAGAACGACAACAGAAAGCATTCGAGGAGTTACGGCGACGGTTGACATCAGCTCCAGTCCTGGTACATTGTGACCCGGAGAAAGAGATCATGATAGAGACAGATACATCAAAATATGTATGCTCTGGCATATTATCACAAAAAGGGAACGGTGGAAGATGGCAACCAGTTGCATACCGCTCGAAAACGATGTCGCCCGCAGAATGCAACTACGACATACACGACAAAGAGCTGTTAGCAATTGTACAAGCTCTAAAAGAATCGAGAAGATATGCAAAAGGAAGTCGACATCGAGTGTTGGTACTTACCGACCACAAAAATCTGGTACCCTTTACCAAGACAAAAGAACTCAATGACCGACAAATTCGCTGGAGCGAAACACTTAGCCAATATGATATCAAGATACAATATCAACCTGGAAAAGAAGGAGGAAAACCTGACGCTCTAACAAGAAGGGCAGAAGACATGCCTGGAAAAGACGATGAAAGGATTCGACACAAACACAGGATCCTCCTACCGCCTGAACACTACTTTGAAGCAATAAAAGTAGGGAGGTTTACAGAAAACGACGCAGGAATTCGCAAAGCAAGCAAAACTGATACACAAACAAGGGTAATCCACGATGCCCTCGAAAGAGCAGACAAGGAGAGGAAAGGAGTGGCACTGGGAGCATGCGAATGGAAGGAAGGATACCTTTGGTATCAAGGGAAAATCTGGATCACCAAAGAAGAAGCGATAAGGACAATGATAATACGACAAAACTACGATGCACCAACAGCAGGCCATGGAGGGAAAACAAAACCCACGCTCTCCTAGCTTGGCAATATTACTGGCCAAGGATGCGAGACGATATCAAACGATATGTTAAAAACTGCGATATCTGCCAAAGAACGAAAGCAATCCGGCATGCACCATACGGATTACTGCAGCCAAACGAAGGACCCCACCAACCATGGAAATCCATAGCAATGGACTTTATCACCGACCTTCCGATATCAGCAAGTTATCACGCCATACTGGTATTGATCGAGCGATTAACGAAAATGAGTCATTTTATACCTTGCAACAAAGTGATGAATACGAAGGACTTTATGCAAATATTGCTCTAGGAAATATTTCGCACACATGGACTGCCACAGGATATCATCAGAGATCGAGGAACCTTGTTCACATCAGACCTATAGAGAGAAATGACGAAATCGTTAGGGATAGAAAGGAGGTTGAGTACCACTTTCCACCCTCAAACCGATGGACAAATAGAGAGGACAAATGGCATACTGGAACAATACCTACGAGCCTACTTCAACTATCAACAAGACGACTGGGCTGACCTACTACCACTGGCTGAATTTGCATACAACAATGCAAAACAGGAAACAAAAAAAGACCACCCATTTTATGCTAATTATGGTTACCACCCGGAGCATGAGGCAATTGGCCACCTGATACCGAAACAAAGGACTGATAAGGAAGAGATGAGTCATCTACACAGAATCCTACTTCAAGGAATGGTCAGTGCACAATTACGACAAAAAGAAAACTACGATCAACACAGAAAACCCGATCCGGATCTCTGCGATAGCTACATGGTCTGGTTACTGCCAAGGAAAATAAGGACCACAAGACCATGCAAGAAGCTGGATTACAAGAAAATCGGACCATTCAAGATCCTTACGAAGGTGGTCACAAGTGAGTATAAATTGGCCTTGTCCCAACAGATGAAGGTCCACAACACCTTCCACATCTCACATCTCTAACCATATCACCGCAATCAGTTTCCCTCACAAAAGCAATCACCACCACCTCCAATCGAGATAGAAGGAGAAAGCGAGTACGAACTCGAAGAAATTATTGATTCACGCATACACCGAAGACGCCTACAATACAGAGCCAAGTGGACCGGCTACTCACCACAACACCACAAAACTTGGTACCCTGCAGAGAACTTCAACAATGCCTGCATCGCCATTGAACGTTTACATCAGCAGTACCCAAGAAAACCCAGAATGGGTTACAGTCAAGATCGAGCTCGTGGAGGAAACAACCTTGGCACCCGGCGACGGTTGGGGCAATTGCCCAAGAGCTACACACCAACCAGCCCCCTTTTATGCAACGCAGGAGGAAAGACAGAAGGAGGCGGAACATAATGCTCTTTCATGGACTGCCAGCTACGATGACCACTGCCACGTTCATTTAGGCGATAAGGAAGGAAGTAATTGGGTTCCTAAACAACCAAAGATACGCCAACAACAACAACCACACATGGAATCGTCCTGAATCCACTGCTTCAAGGACAACTGCCGTGTACATCGACACGACAAAAATCGATGCCGGGTATTACCCAGGACGCACGGGGGAAGCAGCCCCCATGAATGAAACGGATGCATGCATACGGAAGAGGAAAGTGACTGTGAGGCCACAGTTGAGGAGAGAGGAGGGCGAAACAAATGAAACCGATACTAGCCAAGATATGGGATGTCGGGAACGACAAATCGAGGGGTTACGAAACCAACTTGGGAACGCCGAAGCCACAATTCGGAACCAAAGAGAGGATCTGGGGACCTACCAGAGGATGATTGCCGAACGAGATCGAACCATCAGAACAGCAAACCTAACCTTGGAAGAGGTCCGGAAAGTTGGCAGCACGCCGAACATCTGGTTCGGAGGTTGAAAAAGGAATTGCGCAGGTGTAACATGTGTACATTTTCCGGTACCTCTATTCCCACTCTCGTTAGCCTTTCCTTTGTCAGATTACATTCATTTGATTTGATTTCTTTTGTATTTGATTTCCTTACCGGAATCTCTGGATTCCAGCGCCCTTATTACTGTATGCTTTCGAGGATCGGCAAGATTGTGCCCCAGGAGTTCCAAGGGAAGGAACAGGTCATGTATACCGGCGGTAGGATAGAGGCAGTGTTGTGGGAAAGCCCCAGGCTTTCCAGGACTCCGGCAGGGCCACAGGATTCCGGTAGCTGTACACTCACTGGTAATGATAATGGCTGCGGGTTTCCTGAGCCTCAGCTCTTGCTGGAAAGATTTCATGTATTTAAGAGTAGTCTCCTGGCTAGCAGGAGACATCAGACTTGAGATAGATGCCTAGACAGTGAATACACTTGGTTGAACGGCGATCCTATTGTTCCCCTTCGCTCTATAAACCATTCTATTGTACTCCCCTTGTCTTCGCCTCTCAGCAGGTCTCCCTTAGACACCAAAGCGATAGCAGGCTACCGCTTAGGCTCTATTGTATAACCGTTCACACAGGCTAGCGCCTGTTACAGCAGGGTTGGAGAAGCCCTTACGAGGATAGGAGGTAGAGCCTGATGGGACACAGGCTAATCGGAGAGGAGAGCTAATGTCACGATTTGTGACTAAGCAAGGCAGGATTTCGCATGACTCATAGTTATGAGTCATAAGGTTGTTATATTTCGCACTATGACTCATTACAAGTTATGGGGTTTCACATGATGCACAATAGTGCAAATTATTGTTATATTGTGAGTGGTTTTTGTGCGCACAACTCACACTTGTGAGTCATATGATATAATCAGTGTCCCACATGACTTACATTATGAGTCATGAGTTTCACGCAGGTGACCACTTTGGGGCACAAGACTGGTTTTACGAGTTATGATTGGATTTGGAACGTTGTGCAGTTGACTCATAGGGGTCGGCTGATGGACTTCATACTATGACTCAATATGAGTCATCGAGGGTAGGTGACTCATAGGTATGAGTCACCAGGGTTAGGGTTGAGGGAAGAGTACCTATATAAGGACTCTAGGCGGCCTGTATCTAGGACTCTTCACGCAACCATGTAGGTTCTTTCCTATACAGTTACTTTACCTAGTTACCTCTCCACTCCTCTATTAGCGTTGTGCGATAGGTACCATAGGGATCGGCAATCCATACAACATAGGCATAGGCCTAAGAGCAATCGTGAAAACCGGCCTAGTACTGCTCGTTGCAATAGTACTCCTACCTTGGTGGTTGAGATTAGCGCCACTCCCTATCCCGGACTATAACAACAGCCCGGTCATATTCATCCAACCCAAAGAGAAGTAGTTACCTGTTGCAAGTCAGCTTACCGCATAGGATCGTAATATAAACTCAACAACAACCTTGGTAAGTCAGTGAGGCGCGTGCAGGCAACATTAGAAACCTAAGGTCCATGTGCCAGGGATAGGAAACCACAAGTCACCAAAAAGGTAAAGATGTAGTAGGATGCAAGCCAAAGTAAATAAACATACCAGTTAGAACAAATGAAATCCTAACACAGTTAAGTAACAATATCCTCTCCAGACACACTGCCAGTAACCTGGACTCTGTGTGGGCGGGAAGGAGATAGGGAGGAGTGGGAGTCATTAGTACCATCACAGTTGACACACCTGAAGGTAATGTGACTGCAGGGATAGCCGTGAATGCAACAGGTAGCTGTGGGGCAGGTGTGTTCCCTAGTAAAATGCCTGTATGTGCACAACCTACAAGAGCCAGTGTAATGGAATCCAACTATGTTTCTACTATTACTACAGCCTTGATGTTGGTTATTACTTATTTGGGTTTATTCCCGACTAGCACTACTATTTGGTTGTCCCTCCCTACTTGGTTATGACTACATAACAGGTTATTCTTTCCTTGTTTCGCTTATCACTACCCCTCCTTGCTTCTACCCATTTGGGTATCACTATCCTCCTGCTATAAGTACTAGATTTGTATAGTCGTAGCGATCTTTTGTTCCTTACTGTTTGGATTCCATTACTTGTTTTGTTAGCTTCATCCTGTCGCTTTTAACCCTCTGTTTTCAGAATATGGTTACCTTGTTATGCTTCCTCTGTTAGCATGATTGTTGGACAGGATGTTTGCGCTTTTGTTTAGTTTTCCTAGCCATAATCTTTTGTATTTAAAGAGCCTGCAATCCCTTCAGAATTCGGACTCTCAAGCCTCACAGGACTATCATCTTTAATACTACAACTTGAACAGTTACTCTATTAGTTCTATACCTTTTACCTTGTATATTGAAGACCTATCCATCGACGCTTCTCCCCCTATCCTTTTAGTATCTTCAGAGTCCCTTTGGGATTCTCGAGATACTTGGGAGTAGGTTACAATTTTTGACATAGACTCAATTATACCTTTGATCTTCGGCAGAGGACTGATCACCCTTCGCCTACCTTGACCCTGCAGTACTAGTACACCTCCCTGCTTCCTAGAAGGCCTTGAGCGGACTCCTGGCAAGACCAGCTCACCCTAGCTAGCAACCATTTCTCTTCCTAGAGATACTAGAAGGTACTTCACTAGAGGATCGGTAGCATCCTTATCAGGACCCTAAAGTCAAGCACCAGTACCCCCACCTGCACCACCATCTAAGGATCCAGAACTATCTTTAGTAGGTAGCAGCAGCAGTGAAGAAGAGGACCAAGACCACGCCAAGTTCCACACCAAGTCCAAGACCAAGCCCAAGTCCAAGCCCAAGTTCAAGAACAAGTCCAAGAACAAGTCCAAGAACTGCTCCACCAAGATGTCCAATTCAAGAGTTTACCTAGTCCACCAAGACCACCTAGTCTACCAAGTCCACTAAGCAATCCAAGCCCTGCACCCATCGCCATGTCAGTCCCCCCAGAGGGAAATAATCATCCAAAATAGCCTGCACTATTTACATTCACAGGAGAAGGAAAAGATCGAGACCTATTGAGAATCAACTCATGGATTAATACAGTCCACCGATACATCTCCAGCTTTGGCATAACTGACGATGCCCCTGAAGCCCTGCAATACTATCGAGCCTATTGTAGAGAGAAAGCACTCGATAAATTCACCCAATATGAAGTATCCCTAGGAGACCACACAGGTGCTGGACTCAAACAGAAATTTGAGGCCTACATCCTTCCTTCCATATCCACTGATACCATCTATGAACAGTGGCTACAAGTCAAGCAAACTACCGGCGGAAAAACAGCACAGATTACTGACACTGTAATCAGACTTGAAACCTTGAGAGTCAGTCTCCCCCCTGGAACAATTTCAGACTATTCAGCTAAACAGAGACTCCTAGATGCCATGGATATCAAATTCAAGGGAGAAGTGAAGCCACACATCACTTCAGATACCTCCTTTGACCAGCTAGTGGAGATAGCAGAAAAGCGTGATGCAATTGCACACTTTATAGGACTTTATGGAAATCGTCAAGGAAATGCAACATGCAATGCAGTTTCCCAGCAAGCACCCAAGCGCCCCCTGAATAACATCCAGCGAAATAAACCAATATTCTCCAACAACACCTCTCAGCACCCAAGAGTATCCCAGGCTGACAAGGATCTGCGCAGAAGAGACAATGACTGTTACTATTGTGGAAAACATGGACACTACTCCGATAACTGCTTTGAGAAAAAGAAGCATAGGAACACCCAGCAGCGAGGAAATGGAGGCCCTGGCGGATCCAGCAGATCCCAGAATGTCAGGAGAACATACCACACCCAGGAAGACGAGCCCAATGTAAAGGAATCAGTCACAGCTAACACAAACTTTGCAGAACCTAGTGGAAGTTAATCGCAAGCCCTCGAAGCATACATCACAGTTAATTGCCACAAGGCAAAGGCATTATTCGATACAGGAACCACAACAGACAACCTGATATTAGGAAAGTTTGTCACCACCCACCAAATACCTACCAGAGACCTCGAGACCCCTATCAACCAGAAGATGGCATAAAAAGGATCACGCTCAGCAACCAACAGGGCGGCAAAGCCTGTCATACAGATTGACAAGGAAAGCGGCGATATCTCAGAAGCCCTAGTCTGTTCCCAAGACAACTATGATATCTTCCTAGGAATGCCTTTCCTTACCACACACCATGCTGTAATTGTTTGCGCAAAATCTATTATCACCTTCCCTGACAAAGAAATCACCTTGACCTGCAAGAAAGTAACTCATGCACGATTTTCAGCCGTGAATGTAGAGGATACCTCTGACTTCATTTCCGAGTTTCCTATAGTATTCCCTGGCAAGAAAACCGCAGAATTACCACCCTTGAGAGATGTCAACCACCATATCCAGCTGCAAGATACAAATTCGGACCATAATCCGAGATTCTTCACATTCCCTGACAAGATCATGCCAGCATATAGAGCAATGATTGAGGACTGGAAAGCCAAAGGAATTATTTACCCAAACGGGGCACACAACCCAGTCAACATATTGCCAAAGCAGAAATCAAATAGTGAAACCAGACTGCTTGCAGACCTTGTACCCAGAAATGATATTACTATCAAGGAATATAGAGCGATTCTCAACCAAGCCATGATACTCAGAACTGTTGCCAGAGCAAAGTTCAGATCCACCATAGACCTAGCAAACTGGTACTTCCAAATTCGAGTTCTGCCTAGCGATAAGAAATACAACACCATTAAGACACCCTTTGGATCCTTTGCATGCAGAGTTATGCTGCAATGAGATGCCAACGCCCCTGCTACAGCTATGAGAGTTATAGAGTTTGTCCTAGATGGATTTATTGGAAAATTCGTTTGTGCATACATGGATGATATTACCATCTACTAAGAAACAGTTGAGGACCATATTTCGCACATCAGATCAGTCTTGGGAAGACTGAAGCAGCATCAAATCAAAGTATAGCCAGCCAAGTGCAAATTCTTTTCCACCAAGCTCTCACTCCTAGGACATGTTATAGATGAGAAAGGAATTCATGCAAACCCTGAAAAAACTCGTTCCATCCAAGATTGGCCCATACCAAAATCGAAGAAAGATGTTTAGACCTCGATAGGAGTTGTGATATATCATGTACAATTCCTCCCACACCTTGCCTCCACCACTGCCCCCCTCTCGGACCTAATTTCCCAAGATGTGTTTGAATAGCGACCCCTGCATGAGGAAGCCTTCAAATAGGTTAAGCGCCTGGCCAAGGTGACGATTAAGCTCTGCCCCATCTCATATGAGACATCAGCTGATCCAATATACCTCATTACTGACGCCTCTAAAGTTGGATCAGGAGCATGGGTTGGCCAAGGACCCTCCCCTGAGAAAGCATACCCTGCCGCATTCCACAGCAGAAAGTTTGCAACAAGTCAGCTGCACTAACCTGTCCATGAATTGGAACTTTTGGCGATTGTGGATGTCATTGAAGCATTCCATCCGATTCTGTATGGCACCAAGTGCACTGTTATGTCTGACAACAAGGCACTATCCTTTTTCCTGAAGCAGACTGACCTACCTTACAGTCAAACTAGATGGCGCATGTTCCTGCAATCTTATGATTTCGATATCATACACAGACATGGCAAAGACAATGTCCTTGCAGATGCACTATCAAGGATCTATGAAGACAACCCTGCTGAAATAGACCAAATACTCGAAGGCTCTACAGACAAGAAGCCTATAAAGACCCCCTCCTCCGCCATGAACCGTGTATCAAGACTCTACCTCAACATCGCCCATACCCTAGACCCTTCTTCTGCCCTCACTCTTCAAGTGCCCTCTCACATTCTTACTCCTGAACACCACTCCATGTGGAACTGACATCATGGCACCAGCTCAAACCGCTCTAGCTCCCAAGAAGCGAGTCACTACTCAGATTCTGTTGAACAAGCCATGGACAAAGCAGCAGATACCCTCCAGCTTACAACCAATGCCATTCAAGGTTGTGACATCGTCGAGACCTCCTCCAATCTCAGCAACCCTTAAGAGCCATCCCATGCCACAGTACTTATTGTGTGAGGTAAAGCTCAACTGTCGGGCCTTGTGGCAAGAATTAACAACACTCCAGGAGATATGGATCAACCTCTGCATCCAGATGCTATCACCAACTGCTTTAAACGAATCCATGATTCTATCATCCAACTGGAATCCCTTGCAGTCACCACCTCTCGAAATATCGCCCCCAGCAGCACACCTACTGAACCTGACCCTCAGCCCACCCCAGTCCCTCCTCGACCCCTAATGAATGAACTGGACCGATTTCTTGAATCTAATAGACACAGAGCCATGCACTGGACTGCCTGTGTCTGGGATGAATGTCAAACTCATATAATTAGAAAGAATACAGGATATTTTCCCTCAGGATCTCGCGATATTCCTGAACCCTTTCCTCTTTACTCTTCCTCCAACTTTGTCTCCCCTCATCATCCCAAGCGCAGAGCAGAGCACAGATAGGCTGTTCCTCCTCCCCTTCATGATGATGATAGCTACCCAGTCTTTAATACAGTTATTGATAAGGGAAAAGATAGAGAAATACTGGATATCGACCAAGGATGGGATCTACCCAACCAGAAGCACCTGTCGATTATGAGGACTGCTTCTTTGATCAGCCCTCTTCGCAGCTTGACCTTCACGCTTTTCAGCTTACCAACTACATGAAAGGAAAGTGGTACTCGAGCATTTGAAATGCTACCCAGAATGACCCTCTCCTTGCGATAGTTACCAAGGCTATCGACAACCCTGACTGGCTCTTATATGATGAAGTTCTCGTCAGAAAGGGGAAGGATGATAGTAGAGACTGTCCTTATGTCCCCTATGAAGCAAGCTATCTAGGTGCTAACATCAGAAGCGAAATTCTGCGCATTACCCATAAACAAATAGCACATATGGGTTGGCAGAAATGTTTTGAATATGCTTCAAGACACTTCTACTAGCTCTCTATGAGGAACGATTTTAAAGACTATGTCCGCAGATGCCACCTATGCCAGCTCAACAAGCAACCTACCACTGTCCCTGAAGGATCAGTCACCCTCCCCCTATCCCCAGGTAGCCATTTTCGTTCCTTGCAATTGACTGTGCAGGACCCTTCCTAGCGACTCAAAGCTTGAAATCATCATGGGTCTCTTGGATCGATTCACTGGCTTTAACTACCTCATACCAGTCTCCCAGCACATCACTGCTATCGTAACTGCCCACACCCTCATTGAGCGAGTTTTCTCCATTCATGGTTTCCCTACCTCCCTAGTCTCTGACAGAGACCCCAAGTTTACCTCATGCTTTTGGACACAGCTTATGGCGAATCTCAATGTTGATCTCAACATGGCTACAGCTTACCATCACCAGACCAAGGGACAGACTGAGTGCAGGATCAGAACTGTACGCCAATGCCTTAAGAACTATGTCAACCCTAATTGAACCAAGTGGGTTTGCGACCTACCTTATGTCCAGACTGCAATCAATGCAGCTCCCAGCGATAGCACAGAACTCTCCCCCTTCGAAATCACCTTTGGCAGACTACTAAACCTCCTCCCCAGCGTCAGAGTTCTTCCTACTTGAGTACCAGCAGCAGACGAGATTGCTTCACAGATCATGAAGAACCAACAACTTGACAGAGATGCACTCGAGATGGCCTGAGCACGCCAAACCACCTCTAGCGAAAACAGAAGAAAGGAAGGACCCCCAATCATCCCTAACGAAACTGAAGTTATCCTCAAGTCAGCACCCTATGTCCACAAGGTTGGACAAAATCATGACTAGTTGGACCATGGTTAGGACCCTTCTCAGTGAGTGAAGGACCTGACAGACATAACAACTACAAACTCTTACTCCCTCCAGTGATGGCAGGAATCCACCCCTGGATCCAACGCAGCCATCTTCGCATTTACCTAAGATCCAACCCCTTCACCTTCCCAGGAACACCTGAACCCATATCCAAAGAGCCTATCACTATCGATGCTAGTGCACAAGAGCAAAGGGAAATTGAAAAGATACTGCAAGATCGAATCTATCACAGAAAAAGACAGTTCTTGATCCATTGGAAAGGCTATGACGAAATCGAAGTCACATGAGAACCCCTCTACAACCTAGAAGGTGCCAGCACCATCATCAGATCCTACTGGTTCGATACCTACAATGAATCTATACCTTTCAGACTCCCTTGGTCCCATGGCGAGACCTTCTCTGCCTGCACACTTCAGAAACCCAACTATTCCCCCCTCTCACCGGAGCTTGACCCTGACGGATATTGGAAACCCCTTCAGGACTCCGACTACCCAGAATCCGATACCAGCACAACACTTTCCACCATGGACGAATCTGAGATGGAAAGCTAACTGCTTTATGGTATTGTCTTCGCTACTATGGGGCTTATAAAGGTGTAAGGTCCTGACACCAGTGATGGAAATATGTTTACTAATTAAGTTCTATGTTTTGAAATTGAGTGGAATGCTCCAAAGGCGGGTTGGTTATTAAGCCCTTTAGGATATTCCTTATTGTTTTATTTGTTTTATTTTTTTTAAGGGGAATGTAACGGAATCCTACTATGTTTCTACTATTACTACCGACTTGATGTTAGTTATTACTTATTTGGGTTTATACCTGATAAGCGCTACTATTTGGTTGTCCCTCCCTACTTGGTTATAACTACCTAACTGGTTATTCTTTCCTTGTTTCGCTTATCACACCCCTCCTTGCTTCTACCCATTTGGGTATCGCTATCCTTCTGCAATACCTACTAGATTTGTATTGTAGTAGCGATCTTTTGTTCCTTCCTGTTTGGATTCCATTACTTGTTTTGTTAGCTTCATCCTGTCGCTTTTAACCCTCTGTTTTCAGAATATGGTTACCTTGTTATGCTTCCTCTGTTAGCATGATTGTTGGACAGGATGTTTGCGCTTTTGTTTAGTTTTCCTAGCTACAATCTTTTGTATTTAAAGAGCCTGCAATCCCTTAAGGATTCGGACTATCAAGCCTCACAGGTCTATCATCTTTAATACTACAACTTGAACGGTTACTCTATTAGTTCCATACCTTTTACCTTGTCTATTGAATACCTATCCATCGACGCTTCTCCCCCTATCCTTTTAGTATCTTCAGAGTCCCTTTGGGATTCTAGAGATACTAGAGAGTACGTTACAGTCAGGATGGGAGCACTTGTTGCTGTAGTGTCTAAAGTGGTGGCAGTTGGAATACTGGGTGAAGTTGTTAAAGCGTAGGCGGTGCTCAATTCTGAAGGTGGTAGGGAAGGCAGCAAGGCGTTTGGAGATAAAGTCCTGGGCTCTGCAGCCAGTGATAGAGATGAAAGCAGGGAAGGCATCTTTGCCTTCATGATTGCTCTCTGAGGTGAGCGATCTGTGCAGCTCAGTGAGAGCAATGCCAGTGTTCTATGTTGTTAGCTCAGAGGCAATGGTTGCTAGTGGCTGAGAGGTGGGAAGTCCATGTACCAAAAGCTGACTGGTAGGAGTGTTTAAATACATAGTGGTAGTACCAGGAATCAGGTGGAGGAAATAGGACACTCTGGTATTAAGGGTGGTAGCATTAACTGTATCCATAGTGGTAAGGGTAACGTTGCCATCAGAAAGGGTAACTGTTTGACTGAGGGTACCAGAGTGAGCCTTATTGATACTATCTCTAAGCTCTACCTCTGTTGGGGTGAGGGAAGAGCCATCTCTCTTGATGAAGAGAAGTCTCTCTATGCCGGTGATGCCCCTCTTAGCAGGAGGAGCTCTGAGTGCTGGTGGGGCCTTGGCCACAGTTGGTGTGGCTTATGGACTGTAGGGGTCCTTCTTCTCCCCTTCTTCACCACTGTCATGCAAGTAGTGAAACCAACAGTCAGAAGTGGAGGGGGGGCAGAAGGAGGGCCAGTGGCTATGGGGGCAGAGGTAGACTTTGCGGCATGAGGTGGGTGGGGAGGGGCAGGTACTTGGGTAGGGGTGGCAGGCTGCTAGATGTATCTGAGGAGATCCAGTTCAGCAGTAAGGGCAGTGCTGTCTTCAGAGAGACCATCTTTTGCCTTGCTGTAATCGTCTTGCGTGTGCTGCATCATTGTGGAGTAGATTCCAAAGTCTTCATTTAGTGAAATAGGAATGCTGTTTTGTCTGGCCAGATTTAGATAATGATGGAAGAAATATGGCATTCCAGGGTAAGCGTTAGCCATATACTCAGGGTAGAGTTCAGGCAAGGAGGAAGTGGTGTTACTGCGGGTATGTTTAAGCGAGGGGGGACAAGTAGGGCAAAGATTAGTGGTAGTAAGGATTATCCAACAGAGGTAGAAGAAATTCCAGTTTGTAGGATATGGGGGCGGGGAGTAGCAAGTTTCTTGTGACCCCTCCCCTTGCGTGGAGTGAAATTATCACAAATCGTGACATACCAATATGGAATGTCTCACATGACTCACGATTTGTGAGATCATTTATGATTATGATATTTTGTTTTGTTGTAATGTAGTTTTAATGACTCACGATTGTGAGCTCAAATGATGTTATGACTTTCGCACCAGACTACAGGTATGAGTCAGGGGTTTCACGCATGTGATGCAATTTCCGCACAGAACCTATTATGGGTATTGGATAGTATGTGGAAGGTATTCTGTGACTCACAAGGAAGTCATAGTATAGGAGTGACTCATAGTAAGGTCACCAGGGTCAGGGTTGTGCGAAAAGCATCTATATAAGGAGGGTCACGGTTACAGGAAGATAGGTCTTCACGAAACTACCTAAGTTACTTCCTATGTTATTTCTTAGCTATTAGTTCAAATTATACTTTATTCTAATTATGCCTATCTGTCTACAATCACCAACCGAAAGGTGATTAAGTGACGTATCGCTAACAAGCAGTCGCAAGGGCTAGGAGTGAGAGGACTAAGTGTTCCCATAGGCGACATAAGGCTAAGAGGCCTAGGGAGCGGTAAGGCGAGCAATACGAATCGTTAACAGTTGTAGTCATGAGATATAGTATGCCTTGTCCGGTAGACTAGAGCTAGATTTGTAACATTTGGTTGCGTTCTTGACAACACTTAACGAACACAAAACGGAGTCACCTACAGATACAGAAGTACGGACTTCAATGATCCTCAGACTTTCTTAGGACTGGAAGCAGAACTTGGTCAAGCCTTAAGCGAGATATCGCAAGAAGGATCTCTAAGATCTCCAAACCTGGTCAGCCAAAAATCAATAATCGAGACCAGGGTCGTTAAGCTTGGGAGCATCCCCAATAGACAGAATGTCAGGGGCAGCAGGACCAGCGGATACGATAAGTCTCACCAGAGAACAGCTACAAGAATTGATCCGAACGGTTCAGGAAAACTGACTGGAACAACTGTGCGGAGGCAAAAAATTCAAAACCCCAGATACATTCACAGTTGACTGTACCAAACTACGACCATGGCTAGTCCAACTTGCAATGTACTACACAGCACCAGGATAGGGAGACAATGAAGACGAAATGAATGTGAACTTTGCCAAATCCCTACTTAGGGAATCAGCAGGCATATGGATAACTCCCTATGTGGAAGGAAAGACAACAGCCATATTGAATAGCCGGACAGAATTTGATGTGACTCGGCGAATCTAATTTCCGGATGTAGATGCCAGAGAAATGGCAAGCTCTAAAATCGAAAAAAATCAAACAAGGAAGTCAGAATGTGACCAATATCCGTAACGAGTTACGACCATTGGCAACAGACGCAGAATACGATGAAGCAACCTTACAGCTGTCGTTTCTAAGATGTTTAAATTAAGAAGTTCAGAACGCATAGGCCGTTTGGGCTCAGGACCTTACGACGACAGAGCAAATGGCGGTATGGGCCAATAATCAGGAAAACATCTTGGACGTTATCAAACATGTGCAAGGAAGGTCAAAGACCAAAACATATGACAAAACCAGAAACTACAACAGCACCTACAAGTCCCAACGACGACAGGAGCCTCCAGGAGATCCAATGTACTTGGATGCAACTAGCTGCAGACAGCTCTCAATATATCAAAAACCGAATATTGCAGGAGAGGAAACAACATACTTTGTATGGGATGCGCAAGGCCATGACACATAATGAGAAACTGCACCAACACGAGGGACGAGAAAGAACCTCTAGCAAAGATAGTCAGCAGGGTTTAGAACCCACGATGGAAACATAGAACGGCTATCTGAGAAAAGGACCTTGAAAGTGAAAAGAATGAAGATGAAAAAGACGACAGTCCATGGTAAGTGATGGTCTGAGGAACAAGGGGAAAAAGAAACCCATCGAAATACGAAACTTCTACGCAGCACTAAACAATACGGAATTATTGGAACACGAAAATAACAATGTAATAGTAAAAATGCCACTACATAGCAGAGACAAGATTATCTGCATCAACGGAATGATCGACTCAGGAGTGACTAAGGACTTTATTGATAAGGAGGTATGCCAAAAATACGGCATGCCTATAGCGAAAGCCATACAACAAAAAGAGATTTACCTTGCCAACTGCAAACTCAGCGCGATGGGTCTAGTTACCCATACGACAACAGTATCTATGGACATCGGTAGCTAGAGAGATTTGATTACCTTCCAAGTGGCAAATTTACAAAACGATGAAGTAGTTCTTGGAATGCCATAGTTGAGAGAACATAGCACTGCAATTGATTGGAGAAAGGGGACTATCACATTTGATAGTGAGAGATGCACGACCTGGTGTTTAAAAGAGTCACCAAGAGTCTTTACTGTCCCAGAAGCGGAAGCCTTGGGGGGGCACTTAGATATGAAGTTCTCAAAGGTGCAGGCAAAAAAGGATAAACAGATCCTAGTCAAAAAGATGACTAAAGAGGCAAAAATGCCTACAAGAGGCTCACTGAGGGCAGCCGGACACGACCTGTATGCTAGCGAAAGAGCAAAGATACAAGCCAAAGGACAAGAAGTTATCCGAACTGGAATAGCCCTTGGATTACCTTAGGGCACTTATGGGTGCATTGTACCACGAATCAGGTTATCAGTCAAGAACTGGCTCAGAACCAACGCCGGTGTAATAGATGCGGATTATACTGGTGAACTGACGGTAGTTATGGTAAACCTCTAGGACGAAGAATATACTGTCAACTCCGCTAACAGAATAGCGCAACTAAGATGTGAACAATACCTGGACAGGGAATGCTTCGAATTAGAACAACATGCAAAGACCACAGGAGAAGAGAACGGATTCAGAAGTACGGAGGTGGAAAGAGACCGGGACAGAAATGAATCAGAAGACAACTTGGTAAAAGAAGAAAATTCCCGTAAACGAATATAGATTTGCAAAATCTCTGCCCAAGCCTTTGGGAAGTTCTACAGAAGAGGCGAGATCACAGGCATTCTCAAGTCGAACCAGGAGGACGGCCAATGCGACTTGAATGCTATGAATGTCAGTACAGAACTCGCGATCAAAGCTAAGAAGTGCCAAGGAAAAGAACCCTTAGAAAAGATAATACCTGAGGTATATCACCAATACCGACATCTATTCGAGGAAATAGAGAAGACCACATTACTGGCGTCTCGAAAAGGAGTGGACAATGATATTAACCTAGAAAAGAGAAAGAGTATCCAAGCAAAAAGGTTATATCCAATAGGAGCAGCAGAACTGGAAGAATTGAGAGGCTATTTTAAGGAGAATCTGGAAAGAGGATGGATAAGAGACTCCTTCACATAAACAGGAGCCCCCATCCTTTTCGTCAAGAAGAAAGATGGAAAGTTACAATTATGTTTAGATTACCAGGGACATAACGAAGTAACGAAAAAGGATCAGTACCCACTACCATTGTTCGGGAAGGCCTTGGCTCAGCTGAACAGCGCCCGATACTTTACGAAGCTTGATATTAAGGATGCATACCAAATGTATGAATCAAGAAAGGAGACCAGTGGAAATCCATATTTGCGACCCGATACAGAACTTGGTAATACTTGGTAATGCCATTTGGCTTAACCAATGCACTGGCAACATTCCAGAGATGGATGAATTAAACATTACACCTATTCTTGGACATATGCTGAATAGTATATTTGGATGATGTGTTGGTGTTCTCAGAAATAATGGACCAACACATGAAAGAGGTTGGAAAAATCCCAGCAGCGATTGGAACTTCCGGAATGAGAGTTAAGACAACAATATGTGAATTCCAAATGACAGAAGTGGATACTTAGGATTTATTATTGATCAAAAAGGGGTCCGGATGGATCCTATCAAAACGGAAGCCATATGGGAATGTGCAACTCCGAAGAAAAATACTGATATACAAAGATTCAGGGGATTTTGCAACTTTTACAGAAGATTCATCAAGGGGTTCAGCAGGACAGCTAAACCTTTACACATTTTGACAAAGAAAAATGCAAAATGGAAGTGGGGAATGGAGGAAAGCGAGTCGTTTGATGTGATGAGACACAAAATAAATTCCGCACCTGTACACACCCATACAATCCGGAAGGGCCAATCATGATCGTATCAGATGCATCGAAGTATGTCTGTTCAGGGATTTTGGCACAACAATGTGAAGACGAGAAATGGCGACCAGTAGTATTTCTATCGAAAACGGTGACAAAGGCGGAATGCAACTACGATATTCACGACAAGGAACTCTTGGCCATAGTCCAGGCACTCAAAGAATGGTGAAGATATGTGTTAGGAAGCCATCAAAAGACAAGGATCCTCACTAACCATAAGAACTTAGTTCCCTTCACGACAACAAAAGATCTTAACGAACGACAGATTCGGTAGAGTGAGAAGTTAAGCAAATATAACATACAGATTGAATATCAGTCGGGAAACAAAAGTGACAAACCGGACACACTGACAAGGAGAAGTCAAGTTGCGCACGAAGAAGATGACGATAGGATCAAACAAAAACATAGGATCCTACTACCACAAGAAAAATACTTTGAGGAGATGAAAATACCAGAAACGAATACGATTAGTGTTCCTGAAGAAGCAATAAGGAAGCTTAAAGAACGGAGTGGGAAGGACCCCCACATACAAGGGATAATGAAAGCATTAGAGCAAGGGACAAAAGAGATACAGGGTGTAGCCTAGGGGCTATGTGAATGGAAGGATGACTGCCTATGGTACCAGAACAAAATCTGGGTACTAGAAGAAGAAGAGATAAGAACGGAACTGATCACAGGAAATCACGACATCCCACAGCCAGTACATGGAGGGACAGCAAAGAACACGGAACTCATCAGCCAGAGTTACTAGTGGCCCGCTATGCAAGAAACAATCAAACAATACGTCAAAGGTTTCTAGGTTTATCAAAGAATGAAATCATCCCGACATGCGCCATATGGTCAACTTCAATCGAACGAAGCACCAGATAAACCATGGAAATAGATATCTATGGACTTCATCACAGATTCAGCAAAGTTTGACAGTTACGATGCTATCCTAGTAGTCATCAACATGCTGACCAAGATGAGCCATTTTATTACATGCCAGAAAGATATGACTACAAAACAATTCGCGCAAAACTTTGCAAAAGAAATCTTTCTGCTACATGGACTACCGCAGAATATCATCACCGATAAGGGAACTCTATTCCCCTCAGACCTATGGAAGGAGACAGTCCAGAGTTTGGGAATCGAAAGAAAACTGAGCACGGCTTACTACCTGCAAACCGATGGACAGATTGAAAGAACCAATGCGATCGTGCAACAATACATGTGAGCATAAGTTAAGTATCAACAGGATAATTGGAAGGAACTATTACCTATTGCAAAGTTTGGATACAATACCGGTCAACAAGAAACAATTGAGACAACACCGTTTTTTGCAAACAACGGACAAAACCAGTAACATGACGCAAGTGGTCTTTTGATATCGGATCAGAAGATACCGGCAAACCAGATGAACCAATGGCACGAAGCTATACTAAAGGAAATGGTTTCCGCACAATTGCGACTGAAAGAAAATTACGATTGACACAGAAAACCAGATACAAATTTGAAATTAGGTGACATCGTATGGTTCCTACCAATGAATGTAAGGACCACAAGACCATTCAAGACACTTGATTACAGAAAGATGGGGCCCTTCAAAATCAATACAAGAGAGGGGAACAGTTCATATAAGCTGGACTTTCCCCCATCCATGAGAATACATGTCACGATTGGTGATTAAACAAGGCAGGATTTCGCATCACTCATAGTTATGAGTCATAAGGTTGTTTCATTTCGCACTATGAGTCATTATGAGTCATGGGGTTTCACATGATGCACAATAGTTCAAATCATTGTTATATTGTGATTGGTTGATTGTGCGCACGACTCACATTTGTGAGTCATATGATGTAATGAGTTTCGCACATAACTTACATTACGAGTCATGAGTTTCGCGCATGTGACCACTTTGGGTCACATGACTGGTTTTACAAGTTATGATTGGATTTGGAACATTGTGCAGTTGACTCATAGTGGTCAGCTGATGGATATCATACTATGACTCAATATGAGTCATCGAGGTTATGTGACTCATAGGTATGAGTCACCAGGGTTAGGGTAGAGGGAAGAGTGCCTATATTAGGACTCTAGGCGGCCTGAATCTAGGACTCTTGACGCAACCATCAAAGTTCTTTCCTATACAATTACTTTACCTCTTTACCTCTCTGCTCCTCTATTGGCGTTGTGCGATAGGAACCATAGGGTTTGGCTATCCATACAACGTAGGCATAGGCCTAAGAGCAATAGTGGAAACCCACCTAGTACTACTCGTTGCAATAGTACTCCTACCCTGGTGGCTGAGATTAGCGCCACGCCCTATACCAGACTATAAGAACGGCCCAGTCATATTCATCCAACTCAAAGAGAAGTAGTTACCTGTTACAAGTCAGCTTACCGCATAGGATCGTAACATTTGGTTGCGTCTTCTAAGAAAGACCTAACTACAAAAACGGCGAACTTATCGGATAACGACATCGACCTCACCGAGGGAGAAATCGACACCTCAACACTTGGTCCAGCACACGAAGAAGCACTTAGCACAAATCTATCCAGAAGCCAGTCACAAAGAACCGCAAGTCCGGTGAAACCTGTGCCTGCCTCACCAACAGGATATCAGGAACCCGACACCCCAAGAGCAGAAAGGATGTCAGCCCCGGGACCAGCAACTGCCGGTGGTGGAGTAGGAATTCAGCTAGCAAGATTTAAAACAGTCCAGTTCCAAGAGATCCTGACCTTGATAAACAACCAGCGAGAAACAATCAACAACCGGATCAAGGTCGAGAAACCCCCTACCTTTCATGGAACAATGACCAAACTACGAACCTTCTTAGTGTAATGCCAATTATACTTTGAAGAGATACAAGAAACATGACATATGGAACGCAACACCTACGTCAAGAGCTTAGTGAGGGATGCAGCAGCAAGCTGGATAACCCCATTTGCAGAAGGACGTAAGCCGGAGACCTGGACTACGTACGAGGATTTCACTACAGCCCACAAAGACCAGTTTGGGGATGTGGATGCGGAAAATGCAGCTAGGACAAAGCTCGACCACCTGAGGCAAGGCAAAGAACCAGTCACGGAATACTGGAATAACTTTCGCCTCACAGCAACAGATGCAAATGAGGATGATGGTACACTAAGACGCTAATTCCTTAAAGGAATTAACCGACCACTCTAAGACGCATGGGCAGCGGACCACATGGTGCCGGCAAATGTCGATTCCCTTGCAGCATGTGCAATCGAAATGGAAAACCGGATCAACATGATCAAGCACCTACAAGGAAACAACAGTACCTTTATCCAACAACAGGAAACGCACAGGAATAATAACGGAACCTGGAAGTCGGGCAACAATATGGAAACCCGAGGCGACCCAATGGACCTCGATGCTAGCAAAAGACGCCCACGACTAAACCTCTCATGAGCAGAATTTACAAGGAGAAGGGACAACAACCTATACCTGGGATGTGCCAGAGCTGGGCACAGATTCAGTAATTGCCGAAATGCAAGAGATGAGAAGAACTATACCAGTCAGTTCAACAGTAAGACCAAAAATAATGGCTGGAAACCACGAACCAAGCAACACGAAATGGAGATCAGAGAAACACCTGAAGAGTCGGGAAATGAAGAAAGTCCCCAGTAAGAGATGGGCTGTGGGACAACAAAACTAAAACTATCGGAATCGGTAACATCAACAGGGCACTTACAAACACGTAAACTTTGGAACAAGGAAAAGACCATGACATGGTCAAAATGCGTTTACATGGCAAGGACAAGACAGTCATCATAAACGGCATGATTGACACGGGCGCGACAGAATACTTCATTGACTAGGAATTCAGCCACAAACACGGCATATGAAGAAAGAAAGTGAAAGAAATACGGGAAATCTACCTTGCGGACTGGGAGCCAAGCGATAGGGGACCAATTACCCATACAGCTGAAATACCTATGGACATCGGCAGCCACAGGGATGTGGCAACCTTCCCAATCGTAGATCTACCCAACCATAAGGCAGTGTTAGGGCTGCCATGGTTAAGAAGACACAACCCCAAAATCGATTGGGAAAGCAACAAGATTACGTTCGATAGCGAGATGTGTCCAACGGTATGCCTAGAAAGCTCGCCAGATGTGGACCTAGTCCCTGAAGCAGAAGCCCTGGAAGAGAATTTAACCATGCAATTCCCCAAGATCCAGGCCAAGGATGTCCAGAACATCAAAATCCAAAGATTAAACGAAACAGCAACAATACCTACCAAGGGATCAGCAAAGGCAGCAGGACACGTCTTGTATGCAAGCGAAAGAGTCATGATACCGGCAAAAGACTAAAAGCTTGTCAGTACCGGAATAGCCATCAAACTACCCGAAGGCACCTATGGGCGAATTGCCCCACGCAGCGGGTTGGCAGTTAAACATTTGATTACTGTCAATGCGGGAGTAATTGATGCCAATTATACGGGTGAGATCAATGTAGTACTTGTTAACTTGGGAAAAGACTACTATAGGGTTGAGCCAGGAAATAGAATCACACAGTTAATCTATGAAAAGATTGTCATAGGACAATGCGAAGAAGTGGAGCCTCTGGCTCCCACTATGAGGGGCGCAGTGGGATTTGAAATTACCGACAAACCAGAAGGCTAAAGAATCGAGATCAATGTGATCTCGGCCACATCCTTCAGCAAATTCTATCGAAGGGGCGAAGTTACAGGAATCATCTAGTGGGATTACGAGGCAAACCAACCTAGTCGGAACGAAGCGATCAATATCAGCACCGAGTTAGCCATCAAGGCCAAGAAAGGACAAGAAAAAGAGAATACCTGAAACATCGTACCAAGGGAATATCACCAGTACCTGGACATGTTCAAGGAAGGAGAAGAAACTTGGCTGCCCCCACATCGTCCCATGGTCGACTTGGAGATCAACCTCAAGAAAGGGGAAACAGTGCAAGCAAAAAAGTTATACCCATTAGGAGAAAAAGAATTGAAAGAGCTGCGAGAATACATCCGCGTCAACAAAAACCGAGGATGGATTCGCGACTCTTACGCAAATGGTGGATCCCCAATCCAGTTTTTGAATAATAAAATGGCAAACTACGACTCTGTGTGGACTACTGAGGACTCAACCAAGTCACCAAACGAGATCGATACCCGCTGCCATTGATTGGGGAACCACTGGATCAACTCCAAGGAGCCAAAGTCTTCCAGAAATTGTATATTCAGAACGCCTACCACAATATCAGGATCAAGGATGGAGATGAATGGAAGACAACAGTCTCAACAAAATATGGAATATACGAATATACGGTGATGCCATTCGGTCTCAAAAATGCACCTGCTGCTTTCCATAGATTGGTCAATCGATCCTGGGTCGATTTCTTGACATCTTCTGTATCTTCTGCCAGGATGATATCCTGATATATTCAGAAAACCTGGAACAACACAAAACCCAGGTCCGCAAGGTTATGGAAGCCTTGAGAAAGGAGGGACTCACGCTTAAGCCATCCAAGTAGGAGTTCCATAAGGAACGAACAGAATACCTAGGATTCATTATCGACAAAGAAGGAGTCAGTGTCGACCCAGTCAAAACTCAGGCCATATGGGAATGGAAGCCACCAGAAACCAAAACAGGCATTCAATGCTTTATGTGATTCTGCAACTTCTATTGACGGTTCATAGAAGGGTTCAGTCGTATAGCGAAACCCTTATATAAACTCACAAAAAAAGGACGTCAAGTGGAAGTGGACAGAACGACAACAGAAAGCATTCAACGAGTTAGGGCGACGGTTGACATCAGCTCAAGTCCTGGTACATTACGACCCAGGGATAGAGATCATGATTGAGACAGATGCATCAAAATATGTATGCTCAGGCATATTATCACAAAAAGGGAACGATGGAAGATGGCAACCAGTTGCATAAGGCTCAAAAACGATGTCGCCCGCAGAATGCAACTACGACATACACGACAAAGATCTGTTAGCAATTGTACAAGCTCTAGAAGAATGGAGAAGATGTGCAAATGGAAGTCGACATCGAGTGTTGGTACTTACCGACCACAAAAATCTGGTACCCTTTACCACGCAAAGGAACTCAAGGACTGATAAATTCGCAGGAGCGAAACACTCAGCCAATATGATATCAAGATATAATATCGACCTGGAAAAGAAGAAGGAAAGCCAGACGCTCTACCAAGAAGGGCGGAAGCCATGCCTGGAAAAGACGACGAAAGGATTCCACAGAAACACCAGATCCTCCTACTGACTGAACCCTACTTTGAAGTCATGGAAGTAGTGAGGTTTACAGAAGATGACGCTGGAATTCGCGAAGCAAGCAAAACTGATACACAAATAAGGGCAATCCACGATGCACTGGAAAGAGGAGACAAGGAGATGAAAGGAGTGGCACTTGGAGCATGCGAATGGAAAGAAGGATACCTTTGGTATCAAGGGAAAATCTGGGTCCCCAAGAAGATTCGATAAGGACAATGATACTATGACACAACCACATGTACCAACAGCAGGCCATGGAGGAACAAACAAAACTACAGCCCTCCTAGCTCGGCAATATTACTGGCCAACGATGCGAAACGATATCAAACGACATGTAAAAAAATGCGATATCTGCCAAAGAACGAAAGCAATCCGGCATGCACCATACGGATTACTGCAGCCAAACGAAGGACCCCACCAACCATGGATATCCATAGCAAAGGACTTTATCACCGACCTTCCGATATTAGCCGGTTATGACGCCTTACTGGTAGTGATCGACCGATTAACAAAAATGAGTCATTTTATACCTTGCAACAAAGTGATGAATACGAAGGACTTTATGCAAATATTCCTGTAGGAAATATTTCACATACATGGACTGCCACAGGATATTATCACAGATCGAGGAACCGTGTTCACATCGGACCTATGGAGAGAAACGACGAAATCGTTAGGGATAGAAAGGAGGTTGAGTACCACTTTCCACCCTCAAACCTATGGACAAACCAGGAGGACAAATGGCATGCTAGAACAATACCTACGAGCCTACATCAATTATCAACAAGACGACTGGACAGACCCACTACAATTGGCTGAATTTGCATACAACAAAGCAAAGCAGGAAACAATAAAAACCACACTATTTTATGCTAATTATGGTCACCACCCAGAGCATGAGGCAATTGGCCACCTGATACTGAAAGAAAGGACTGACAAGGAAGAGATGGGTCAGCTGCACAGTATCCTACTTCAGGAAATGGTCTGTCACAATTACGACAAAAAGAAAACTACGATCAATACAGAAAGCCCGATCTGAATCTACAGTCAGGCGACATGGTCTGGTTACTGCCAAGGAATATAAGGACCACAAGACCATGCAAGAAGCTGGATTACAAGAAAATTGGACCATTCAAGATCCTTACGAAGGTGGGTACAAGTGCCTATAAATTGGCCTTGCCCCAAGAGATGAAGGTTTACAACACCTTCCACATCTGACTTGTCGAACCATATCACTGCAATCAGTTTCCTTCTCACAAGCAATCACCACCACCTCCAATCGAGATAGAAGGAGAAAGCGAGTAGGAACTCAAAGAAATTTTTGATTCACGCATACACCGAAGACGCCTACAATACAGACCCAAGTTCACCGGCTACTCACCAGAACACGACAAAACTTGGTACCCTGCAGAGAACTTCAACAATGCCAGCATCGCTATTGAATGTTTCCATCAGCAGTACCCAAGAAAACCCAGAATGGGTTACAGGCAAGATCGAGCCCGTGTAGGAAACGACCTTAGCACCCGGCGACGGTTGGGGCAATAGCCCAAGAGCTATCACACCAACCAGCCCCCAATATGCAACGCAGGAGGAAAGACAGAAACAGGCCGAACATAACGCTCATTCATGGACTACCTGCTACGATGACCACTGCCACGTTCCTTTACGCGATAAGGAAGGAAGTAATTGGTTTCCTAAACAACCAAAGATACGCAAACAACAACAACCCTACAAGGAATCGTCCTATATCCACTGCTTCAAGGACAACTACCATGTACATCGACACGACAAAATCGATGCCGGGTACTACCCAGGATGCACGGGGGAAGCCGCCCCCCTGAATGAAACGGATACACACATACGGAAGAGGAAGGCAACTGTGAGGACACAGTTGAGGAGAGAGGAGGGCGAAACAAATGAAACCGATACTAGCCCAGATATGGGATGTCTGCAACGACAAATCAAGGGGTTATGAAACCAACTTGGGAACGCCGAAGCCACAATTCGGAACTAAAGAGAGTATATGAGGACCTATTAAAGGATGATTGCCGAGCGAGATCGAACCATCAGAACGGCAAACCTTACTGAGGAAGAGTTCCGGAAACGTTGGCAGCACGCCGAACATCAGGTTCGGAAATTGAAAAAGGAATTGTGCAGGTTTGGGGAAGGTCTGACAAGGATAGGACGTTGAGCCTCATGGGACTCAGGCTGATCGTAGAGTGTAGCTAATGTCACGATTGGTGACTAAGCAAGGCAGGATTTCGCATGACTCATAGTTATGAGTCATAAGGTGGGTTTATTTCGCACTATGACTCATCAGGAGTCATGGGGTTTCACATGATGCACAATAGTGTAAATCATTGTTATATTGTGCTTAGTTGATTTTGCACACAACTCACACTTGTGAGTCGTATGATGTAATGAGTTTCGCACAAGACTCACATTACCAGTCATGAGTTTCGCGCCTGTAACCACTTCGGGGCACATGATCGGTTTTACAAGTTATGATTGGATTTGGAACGTTGTGCAGTTGACTCATAGTGGTCAGCTGATGGATTTCATACTATGACTCAATATGAGTCAACAGGGTTAGGGTTGAGGGAAGAGTGCCTATATAAGGACTCTAGGCGGCCTGTATCTAGGACTCTTCACGCATCTATCTAAGTTCTTTCCTATTCAATTACTTTACCTCTTAACCTCCCCACTCCTCTATTGCCATTGTGCGATAGGAACTATAGGGTTCGGCTATCCATACAACGTAGGCATAGGCCTAAGAGCAATAGTTGAAACCCGCCTAGTACTACTCATAGCAATAGTACTCCTGCCCTTCTGGCTGAGATTAGCGCCACACCCTATACCGGACTATAACAACGGCCGGGTCATATTCGTCCAACCCAGAGAGAAGTAGTTACCTGTTGCAAGTCAGCTGACAGCATAGGATTGTAACATTAACACTATTGCCATCATAATGCAACTCACTGGCTAACTGAATGAGTTTATAGAGAAACTGATCCACCTTTCCAGTTTACATGACCAGACTATTCCATTCGCGAAGAGCGGGATCCCTATCAGTGTGACTGCCGAAACTGTAACAGGCGTTAGCCTGTGTGAACGGTTATACAATAGTGCCTAAGCGGTAGCCTGCTATCGCTTTGGTGTCTAAGGGAGACCTGCTGAGAGGCGAAGACAAGGGGAGTCCAATATAATAGTTTATAGAGCGAAGGGGAACAATAGGATCGCCGTTCAACCAAGTGTATTCACTGTCTAGGCATCTGTCTGAAGTCTGATGTCTCCTGCTAGCCAGGAGACTACTCTTAAATACATGAAATCTTTCCAGCAAGAGCTGAGGCTCTGGAAACCCGCAACCACTATCATTACTGGTGAGTGTACAGCAACCGGAATCCTGTGGCCCTGCCGGAGTCCTGGAAAGCCTGGGGCTTTCCCACAACACTGCCTCTATCCTACCGCCGGTATACATGACCTGTTCCTTCCCTTGGAACTCCTGGGGCACAATCCTGCCGATCCTCCAAAGCATACAGTAATAAGGGCGCCGGAATCCAGAGATTCCGGTAAGGAAATCAAATACAAAAGAAATCAAATCAAATGAATGTAATCTGACAAAGGAAAGGCTAACGAGAGTGGGAATAGAGGTACCGGAACATGTACACATGTTACAGAAACTGTACTACCGGTATTTTTTGGAAACCTGCTAAAGTAGGTAATTCGTTGCTTGAGTTGTAGGTAACTCTGAACCTAGGAGTGGCATCATAGCTAATGTGGATGTGGATGCTATTGTACCATTTCCTTCCACCCCCTTCAAGAAGAGTGATAATCAGGCTGACTTTGTCCATATCTGACAACTTGCAGTGATGATAGTTGTCAAACCTAATTTCCGCATCTTGGATGAATATCTGCGTGTTAAGGAGGTCTCCATTTAACCCTTTAATCTCCAACAACACGAGTTTCCTTTGCCAAGTGTGGGATTGCTTGTTGGACTTCTAAAGGTAGTCTGTCAAGGCTTGACATCACTCATCACACCGTTTCTTCCAACCCTCACATCAGCGTGACCTTCGTCAGTCCAAAAATTAGCTCAGAACAGGAAGGGAGGAAGAGGAATCGTCACTACTGCATGCAGTGTCAGAATTACTCTGCTCTCCTCCTTCGCCGACTTTTATACCACCTGGTGGGTGCTTACGACAGCCTCCACTATGATTTCCGGCATGGAATCCCCTAGGTTCTTCATATCCGCTAAATCGATTATCGAAACTAAGTTTACAGACTTCCCCGTGGGAGAGCGGTTGAACTGGAGAAGGTAGGACAGTGGGTTCTCTTGCTGAGCGAACCTTATCTATGCCTCTCGGAACTAAATGTTAGAAGCTGGGATGCTCCAACAATGATATGGTTTTCCTAACCACAGAAACAATAAGAAGTCTTTTGCAACTTCTGACCTTTGGGTGAATGCTTTAGAGCTTCACAAGTGCCCTTTGTACATGTAGCCTAGTGCTGGAAAATATGCTCAGCAGGTCCTCCCTCGAGGCTAAAAGCATGTGAACAATAAGCCATAACTGACTTTTCTGCTGCCCTAGGAAATCCTGTCCTTCCAGTCCAGCCAATTGGCTTTGCGGGAGTAGGTGGTGCTATCTGATGAACAAGCGGTACAGGACTTTGTGGTATAGCTGGCAGGGGGTTACTTCTACCACAGCATGTGGTCATTCAGCTTCTAAAACAAGCGTTGGTGTAGTTGGCATAGCTTGAAGGGTATTAGCCTGAATTGGCAGTTTAGGTTTTGCGGGTCTTTTCTACTTCGTTATTGTTGCTAGTCCTGATAATCTCCATACTGTCCCATAAGTGTTTAGAGATTAGCTTGCTAGATGTGCCTTAACTGCAAGACCAAACTGGAAAATCTGCGATGAACCAGGAGTTCCTCCAATAAGCAATGCTTCCCTCACTGCTGGCTTAAGAAGTTGAAGCTAGTCTACGTCTGTCATTAAATTAGCAAACTGTAGTGCAAAGCTACTGGGTCTACTACGGACCAGGGGAATGAGTTGTGCTCTCTCTATAATAACCTCATTTTCAGAGTCAATACGGACTCCTGTCTTCTCATCTCACTCAAGAGCCTCTAAACGGCCCTTCAGTGCCTACTCTGTCAAGACCTGTTGGTGGTATGCAAGCTGTACCTTCCTTACCCAGTCTGTAGCCATGGTGACCATATTGTCTTGAGAATGGACTTGCTTGCCTTCGATATAGCAAACGAGTTGGGACTGGGAGTCCGTGAACCTAGGGCCTGTTTCTTGTAGGATGTATTTCTCAAAGACTTGGTAGGTAAAGCGGTGAAAAGTAACCCCTTAAGGGACCGAATGAGCTTCTACCATAGTGGGATTGTGCGTGATGGATAATATGACTGCCCTAGGATGTGGGATCATCATCATCTGAGAATTATCAAGAACCTCAAATGGTACCGGTACGATCAACTTAGTAACCTATTTCCACATGAAGCCTCGAAGGTCTGCACAAATATAATAGTCTCCGAAACCCCTTGAAGAGGTAGCGGTACTTTGTTGTGAGTCCATAAGAGACATTTAGCATATAACGTATTTGACCTAGTGTTGGGACACTCACTAGTTATGGGATAGTTTTTAAAATCTGACTAGTGAAATTGAAATGTAAACAACCGATCTAGTTGGCAATCAAATAATTTAATACACAACTATAATGTAGATAATGATCTCTAGGTTTAGTCTATGAAAAGATATTTCTTCTTTTCTTTATTTCAACATTGGTTTTTGGCCTAAAATAGTGATATATATAATTTGCAACAACGACATTGATGACAAAAATGATAAAGTGAAATAAGTAAATTTGGAAAAGTTTTAGTATAAGGACGTTGCCAAAGGTCTGTTTTCTAATACCCTAAGGCTGTACAGGAGTTTCTTTCATATTTAATTAGAGTCGTTGATTTCAAGTCTCTGACCTTTCTGTACTCTTCTACTTACACTATTATCATACAGGATACAAAGCAACAAACCTCTTCAGGGACCTTTCAGAACACCATCCAATCGCCAATGCCTTCGCCTAAGGTAACGAAGGAGATACATCTTCAAGATGCCTTGAAGGCCCATGAGGCTGATCCCAACCTTTTACTACGCCAATTATCCCTCATGTTTGATATACCAAAATCTACACTACATAATCGAATCTCACAACATTCAACACCAGCAAAGGCAGCTCACAAATCACAGCTGCCTCTCTCCAAATCCGAGGAGGAGGCATTGAGTGCATGGATTAAGAAGTGGGATGACTATAGATTCCCAACTCGCCGCCGACATGTCTATCAGATGGTTCTGAGTCTCCTCCGTCGACGGAATTCCCGTGAACAAGTTGGAGAGCATTGGCTCAGCTACTCTCTGGGTCGTTATCCTGATTTGGATTCCAAAGTATGGCGGTGTTTGGATAGAGAGAGAGCTCTGGCTACAGACCTGGATTCCTTCAAAATGCATCTTGATCGCTTTTATCACATTCGATGCAAGTTCCAGGTAAAGGATGAGGACACTTGGAATACTGACGAAAAGGGATTTGCTATTGGATTAGGAGGAGCCGGTACCATGATTTGTCATTCCTCACGCCGGAATTCCAGCATTATCCAGGATGACAGTCGCGATTAGATTACTGTGGTGGAAGCAATCTCAGGTGCAGCCAAAGTCTTGCCTCCACTGATTATCTCTAAGGCAAATGCCCACTTGATAGGACACTACACGAATATCGAGATCGAAGAGAAGGAAGATACTTTCTTTGCCAACTTACCTAAAGGCTATACAACACTGATATCACCTTTCTGTGGTTTCAGGAAGTATTTGAACCACGAACCTGCCCTTTGAATGGTATCAACCAGTATCGTATTCTAGTCTTGGATGGTCATTCAACACATGTGGAGAACTATAAGTTCATCAAGTATGCCATCGACCACAACATTCAGCTTCTTTGTCTTCCTTCCCATTCGACTCACATTCTCCAACCCCTTGATGTTGGCATCTTCAGTCCACTCTCAACCTATTACAAGCAAGAGCTTGAAGATCGTGTACATCAGCAAGGCCCATATGGTACAATTAAGAAGGGAGACATCATTCCCATGCTTCAGAGGGCAGGAAAAAAGACCTTTCCGTCAGATACTATCAAGTCAGTCTGGCGTGCCTCTGGGCTGATCCCTTTTAACCAAAATCGAATCCTAAGAGATCCTGTCTTGCAGGCAAATATTGTTCCGAAGACTCCTCTGGCTACCAGACGCCCTGGTCTTCGTCTATCGGCAGGTAGAGTAGTCGGAGCCCCTGAGCTTGATCGTATTGAACTCTGTAGTCAGCAAATAGAGGAAACTCCCACCAATAAAGCTCTCAATGACCTCTTGACTCAATGTATTAAAGAAGCTTGCAGTATTCATGCTGCAAAGATTATTGCTGAAGAAGAGGTTGCAAAAGTACGAGAACTGGCAAAACCAGCTAAAGCTGATAGAAGGCAACTACGTGGTGGACTTCTACTAAGCTCTAAGCACTTGGCTAAGCTATATTATAAGCGTATGGAACTTGATAAGAAAAAGACCGAAGCTGCAGCTAAGCGTAAGGAGACTAAAGCTCTAGGGAGGAGAAAGATATGTTCTAAGCTTAGTCAACGGAGAGTGGCACACCTGAACTATGATGAAGAGGCCATCACACTCAGCTCTGGTGATGAGGACTCTGAGAGCAGCAGTGATGAAGAAATGGTCGATAATCAATCATATCAAGCCACTCATAAAGTTAGTATTCCTGTAGGTCAATTTCACTTTCAGCAAATCTAACGTCTTGACTCCAACAGAGCTCCAATCTCCCTGCTACCATTCGTCAATTGCGGCCAAGAACCACCTCTACCCATGCCAGGAAGTAGAATAATTTTATATTTTTTTCTCATTTCAAAAACCTTGACCTTGTAAGTCAATCATGTGTTATCACTCTTGGTATATATTAACTGATAGATATAGCTCTATTAGTTCAATCAAGATAGTTTTGATGGAGGTTATTGGCATGGAAACTAGCTATTTGGATACCAATTTGTAGCTTATGTATATAATATTGTCTGGGTTACAACAGTTTTTCTATCAAGTAGTCATGTATCATTTATTGTCCCATAACTAGTGAGTGTCCCAACACTAGGTCAAATACGTTAGGACTTTCCACCCAAAGCTACTAATTCCAGACAAGGATACTTGTACTCATAAATTTCACGAAAGGGGTCTCAAGCAAAGTTAATTCACATGGGAGAATAGAGCCAAGAGCTTAACGAGATACTGTAATGGAGGCGCCCTATAGGATGATGGATACTAAGGTTACGACCTTACTCATGACTCAAAATAATATTCACGGAAGGTAAAGATAAAAGTAATAAATAAAGAGATAAAACTTAATATCATTAAGGCGTAGCTACAGTCAATTCAAGTTCTTCTTGTAAGTATAGTTCGTTATCAGAGTAGAATACCGATCGCTTTTATTTAAGTTGATCTTATCAATGCCATCAACTCCCATCCCTACTCCGACAATAAATTAGCACCCTTCTCCACTCTGGGTTATCTACGCCAGACGGCCTCAGGGTCAGTATCAGAAAACTGCTGATCGCTCGGATAAGGAGAGTCTACCAATCAGATTAGTTTCCTACAATTCATCTCCTTTAAATCTCAGGAGAGGAAAAGCTTTCAGATCGAAGACTTGTCTGTAGCATACAGTCAAGTAGACATGGGACTCATTAAATCAGTCAAGACTCAGAGGCCCTGTGGCGATTCTGTCTATGCAAATATTGTAGTCCTCCTGCTCTATTTGACCAATCAGCAACTATTCTAGTAACTACTCAGTTCCACTGCTGAGTGGCACTACCGCGTTGTTAAATGGGCGCAACCCATAGCGAATGCTTAGATAACTACCTCAACTGTGATAAGCCGGAATGCACTCATGGTCCTGTAACGTGTGTCAGTAATAGTATTGGTCCGAGGCTACAAACAGTTTTTCACTAGAGGATTATCCCAACAACTATCTGTTTGTCCCTGACACACAGATAACATTCTCGAGGAGCTCCCACACCTCCAATAAGAATATTAGGTACTTAGAGTAACCCCTAGGCGCCATCTTGTGTCAATAATGACTACTTGCCTGAGTCAGCCGTCACCTACCCCTTTATATACCTTGCAGTCACAATTTCTCTGCCTAACTGTGGCGACATATATGCTGTTTCATGGCCCCCTCCTGGGCTCAGTTTTGATAGGCTTTTACCAATTGTCACACTTTGCCACCTAGCTTAATGGCAGTTTACCAACATGCACCAAATCTAGCCCTGGTGGCTTTAATGATTTTTCGCGTTGCGTATAAAATTGAAGGTAGAGTAACTTAATCTCTTTATGGTGCAAATCTATTCTGAAGTCCTGGTAAACTACACATATATTACCACAGAGTCCCGTGGAACCATTCTATATTTACACTTGATTCCTCCATCATGACACAACTGCTTCCATGAACATAGCATGCCTGACAGGCCCTACACTGCTTACCCACTTTTCATAGATGCTTCTAGTTACCCAGCCTTGCCAGTCACCTTGTCTAACTCCTGTAGTGGGTTGCCGTAATAACTTCAATAATTAGACATCGTACTGAGCGGTTAAATTAAAGCAGGTAATGCCAAGGGATTACTATGCAGATCAATCAATATGGGTTTTTTATTCCTTGGCAACTAATCATAGTCAAAATTTAGCTTCTCTGGATCATCAACATTGTCCACTCCTTCAACATCTATACTATTACAAACCTCTACCTCAATACCTATTTCCCCTCCAGCTCCCCATTTCTCCTGACTTCCCCCCTCCAACCTAGCTCCCACCTCTGACTTCAGATCCACGTCCGCGTCCACCTGAGCTCCTGCCTGTATCTCCACTTCAGTGTCTGCCTCCGGCTCAATTTCCTCCTCCACCTCAACTCCCCCCTCAACCTGAGCTCCCCTACCTTCCCTTTCTTTCACCCCCTGCACAAGATATTCATTCGCTAACCCTTTGATACATATTTCAACATCCTCCCTACAATCAATTGGTAGCAAGAAGCCAATTGCGCGGAATGCGCACTGAACACCTTCCACTCGCTGAGAATATAATTTCTCCCCGGCCTCACCAACCACCCAGGTGATAGCGACTCGTCGTCAGCCAATCATACTACCACTAATTTGCCTCCACTCTCTAAAGACCTCTCTTCTTCCTCCTCAATTGGTTCAAGGTGCTGATCCATTGCTTCCTACTATAGAAATTAATATTTATTCCATATAAGTTCCCCTCACACCCATTCTTATATCTTTACTGACCTGTAACATGTCTTTAAAATGGGGATTTATTGATACATCTAGAGGCTGCACAAGACCTGTGCAGCCTCCAGGTATTACACACAGTGTAATATCGGGTGTGCGAAAGGTATCCAATACCTCCTCCGTTTTGTGACCAGAAAACAAATTTAATGCAAGCAGAACAGGCTGACCATTAAGAACAGGTATAAGCTGCTCCTGAAGCCACTCAACCATATTGGTTGAGTTGGCAAATGCAGTCGGGTTACATTTTACTATGACTCAACTGTCATATCTCTGCCTCTTGGCAAATATTGTGGACCCAGCACCCATTCCATGAAAAAAGAGCAGTGATTTCACCCGTGGAACCCCATCAGCAAAAACGGTAAGCTGAATAGTCCCCTGCCCTATGTCCCACCCTGACTTGCTGGATCGAACCCATATAGTTTTATTGCCTATCTGATTGTATGTTTGGCCATCTAGGTACTCGAATGGGACTGGTGTCTGATCCATGTAACAGATATTCTGCAATAGATATCGGCCAATCATGGAGAGAGTTGAAGGTACTGCTTGTTCCTCTTCTCCAGCCCAGAACTGTGAGTTACGATGATTAAAGTGTAACTAGTTAAGTATCGCAATCCCAAAATCCTTTTGCAGTTGACTAGCATGATTAGTAACAAAATACAGACTAATTTGGTGACATTGTAGGAATCTGCGAAATAACTTGTTGGAGGACGAAATCCCCCCCTCCCAATCCCTGGATAGTTTTCCTAAAGAGCTCTTTGCTAACTCTTCTAAACCAGCTCCGCCGTACCACCCTTCCCAAATCCCGCTGCTTTCAGAATTGCTTGCAAAGATCCAGTTCCATCTCCGTCCATTTCCTCTTCCTTCTTCCTCCACTCGCTCTTCTCTATCCTGCCTTTTGTCCTTCAAACTTTCCTTCCCTTTCCTCTTTTCTCCACCGTGAGAGGTTGACTGCTAGGACTTTCAAGTGGTGTGCTACCTTTTCCCTGGTCGGTTGTTGCACCTTTGTTGGACTGCAGCGTATTTGTGTTCCCATCAAGTATGATAGCATATGTAGCTTATAGGTATCAATATAGGAACGATAGGGGTTTTTGGCTTCCTTTATTGCTTTTTTATTGATTTCGGCAAGTGGCTTTCGTTTTGGTGCCAAATTATTTTTTATTCCTGCATAAAATCTCTCAGCTGGCAGTGGTGGGAGGTCTGACTGTACTCCAATTCGGCCTCATAGTTACACTGGCATTCTGGCCACTGAATCTTGACCCTTCCTTAAACCATGCTTGTATTTCTTTTAATTCTCTTTTATGTACATATACTTCTAATTACATTTTTGACAACTTACAAAAATCAGCTGAGGTTGAAGTATACATTGAGTAAGGTTAAATGTTTATCTTATCTTGTATTTTTTTTTGTTTAAAACAATGGCGGATACACTCATCTCCGCTTCTCCACAACCGACACCTTATTTCAACCTTCTAAGACACCGTCCAATTATTTAAATATTTGCAGTACCCTGCCTAACTCCGGTTGCGTTTAGCCTATATAACTATTATAGCCAGTTACCCTGCTTAACTCTGGTTGCTGGTTACCCAGTCTAACTGGGTTACCCTACCTAACTTGTTACCACAGTAGTTTCCTATTTACAGTGTCTCTGGTTTCAATGTTACTTTTAGCAGGTTGATGATACTGTTCCTTACCAGGCCACCTTGAGGCCCCTGGCAGGGCTATTATTCGGTTAGCTATACCAACTGATATATAGGAGCTTTACACCCATACCATCAGCTTAATTCCTGGCCCCTTTGTAACCCTATGAAAACTGTCTTTGTACTACTTTTCTTTTTGTGTTCTGAATATCTATATACCCTTAGGATCCCAGTACTTTTCAACCAAGGATTCATTATTAAAGATCTCTTCTGCCAAGTCTGCCTTTGTCCAATTCTTCTACTCCATTGCTGAAGCTAACCTCTTAACAGCATGCTTGTCCTTTAGGTGGGCTCTTTTCCATCCTTATCATTTCTTGATTTTGGCTGAGGCTAAAGCTCTCTTAACTGTCTAGGGGAAGCAATGAGATGCAACATCACTACCCAATTCTGATAAAGTCTGTTGACATGCCTTCTTAGACTCTCTAACTAGGTGGCAGTGGGTTCTGGTATCAATAATTTTACCTCTTCCAGGTATAAGGAGGTTGTTTGGATCACCCCTCTTTTCCCAGCGGTTATGGAAAGTTTGAACCGTGCTCTTTCAAGGGTTTAAGAGCTCTTCAATTTCTCCAAAAGTGTAGAAATATATGTTTCCTTATCCTACTAATCATATGACTATGTCGGTCATGTGACCTAGTCATGTGATCTTCAAGAAGTATGTCGTGGATTCTAGCATGTTCTGGGTATTTCTTAAAGTATACTATTCGTGTAACCATTAAAGGGTATATAAAGGAGACAACCAGCCCTTCGCTTGGGATAAGCACGCAACTCAGAATATATTTTATCTCAGTATAACTATACTGTGAGCTTTACTACCAACTCTAATTACAAGAGCAAGTGTAATTCATCGCATATAATTTCATGTTATGAGCCCGGGTTTCCAATCACTCAGCAAATCTTACATCAAAAACCACTAAGATATTATCTATATTGAGAACCTCGTCACCGTTACCCCTCTTTACATATCCTTAATCCCATATTAACAAAACATCACATACGATGTCTTCCTTATCCTCCACCATCGGAATCTCAATGTCTGCCAAAGACTACCCTAAGCTTCATAGACAATAAGACTACAGAACCTGGGCTGATGCCAGGCAATGTGTTTTCCAAATCCTTGAAATATAGGACATAGTCAACGGCACAATACAGAAACCCGAACAAGCAGACGAACAAGACGATGAAACAACCTCCACAGCATTAGTAACCCAATGGGAACAGAAAAATAATCAAGCAAGATTGTTCCTATACAAGTCCGTAGACAAAGCTTTTCACACTGACATATTGGCACACCCTACAAGTTACAGAGTCTGGCAAGCGTTCAAAGACCGATTCGACAAAGAAACCCCGGCTACCAATGTAATGCTTCTTACTGACCTAGTCATGCTTCGTTTGAAGCAAGGACAAAAATTGTCAGACTACATCGCACGCTTCGAATCTGCCTGGAACAGACTGTCACAACAGTGCATATCAACACCAGATGATACAGATGAATTTCGAAAAATTATGTTCAAGTCACTCGATCCGAAGTCATGAAAGGTTCCTACTTCATGATATCCGTATGCGAGATATATTCTGAGCTGTGTGACATGCCTGCCACACGACAGGAAGAACGGTATGCAGACATAAGAAACTTATTTGTCAGCAGAGAAGCAGAAAAAGGAGAAAAGGTAGAAGAAGAAAAAGTGCTATCGGTACCATTCAAGAAGAACATTCGAGAATGTACCTACTGTAAGGCAAGGGGAAATAGATAGGACAATCATGTTACTGCCAAGTGCAATAACATGAAAAAAGACAAGGCAAAGAAAGGAAAAACAAGTACTACTACTGCAAGAGATGCAACTGTCACGGTTTTGATGGAGAAAGATACCCCATCAACAACTATCACACGAGATTGGCTCTGTGACTCAGGTGCCTCAAGTCATATATCACCAAACCAAGGTGACTCTCTACATATGAACCCCTCAAGTGACACCATAGTAACAGCAGACGGCAGTATCCATTAAGCCACCGGCAAAGGAGACGAACAGCTACATATGCTTTTGCTGGATGGATCCAAACATACAGTAGTGCTCCGATCCACACTGTATATACCTGAATTTAGATATTCCTTGGTCTCAAACTCTCGATTGGACGATGCAGGAGTAGAAGTAAACGTCAAAGGAGGAAAAAGTGATTACATAAGAGGTGGAAAATGGTTCATGGCGGCAAAGAAGGAAAATGGACTGTGGCATATTTTATTATCTAATGATTTTTCTTTTATTATACTGTACGAAAAGTTGCATCAGAGTCTTGGACATCCAAGTGTAATTAAGGACTGTTACAAAGAATCATCTCGCATTGCTCCACCTAAGGATTTCGAATGTGATACCTGCAGAACACAAAAATCAACGCATTTGTCACCACTGTCAATTGGTATTAAGACTACCAAACCATTCGAGAAGGTTCATTCTGACCTAAGCGGACAAATATCAGAAAAAATGCTAGGACAAAATGAATATTATATGACATTTGTCGATGATTATTCACGACATTGCTGGATATACCTTCTATGAACTAAGAACGTAGCTGCAACCACAATCAAACACTTCTGGGATCTGGTTCAAACATAATTTGAAACGAGGATCAAAAGATTTGATTGTGATAATGGAACCGAGTACATCAACCAGGAAGTGAAAGATTTTTTCAACAACAACGGAGTAATAAATACCACATTATCACCTTATCACCCAGAACTAAACGGAGTCGCCGAACGGATAAATCGAACTCTTACTATGATAGTAAGATGTATGTTACCATCCAACAAGAAATTCTTATAGGAAGAAGCATATTCAACTGCTGTTTATCTATACAATAGACAATAGCATACAACAATCGAAACAACCCCGTTCGAAAGACCATACAAAATGAAACCGACTATCGACCACTTGCATCCATGGTACACATCAGCAAGGATACATATACCCTCTGAAAAACAAGGCAAATTAGATCCAACAACAGAAGAAGGTTACTTAGTAGGCTACACTTCAAATCCTACTGTATATCGATTCTATATACATGCAAGACGCACAGTAACCGAAGCCAATGAGATCAAGTTTGAGAAGTTTAAAGGAGTTTCATTCGAATATCATCACACCCCCGCAACATCGAAACTATCCGAAAATGTTGAACCTATACCTCAACAAATACCAACAACACCTCACAAACAACGAAGTATTCCAGGTTCCTTCATGGATACACCAACAACCATCCAGAAATATCCTTGTACAGGAATGATTCATCCGAATGTCACTGTTCACGAAAGACGACAACCTAAATTGACTGAAAAAGAACAAGAACTCCTCCAAATATGTGTCAACAAGGAAATCAAAGTCCTCTGCAAAGAACTCGCCAAGCCAGAGAATGATAGGGAAAAGTGTGATCAAATCCGACAGGAAATACAGGAACGCGAAGAGTTACTCTCACAGTTTCAACTCCATACTGTCGGATTGATGTATCATATACCTGTCCCTACCTCCTACATCGATGCCATAGCATCGACATAAAGAGATGAATGGATCAAAGCTATGGATGAAGAAATGAAGGTGTTGGAAAAGAGGGAAGTAGGATAAATCGTGGAGAAACCAATAAATAAGAAGGTAATAAAAGGAAGATGGGTTTACAAGGCAAAAGTGAAACAAGTTGGAAGCATTGAGCGACGAAAAGGAAGATAGTGTGCTAAAGGTTTCAGTCAAATACCTAGAGAGGACTTCGAAGAAGTCTATGCACTGGTCGCAAGACTTGAATCCCTTCAATTATTACTAAGTATAGCGGTTCACCTGAACTACACTATACAACAACACGATATCAAAAGCACTCTCCTTTACGGATACATCGATACAGAAACATATCTCGAAATGCCTGAAGGATATAGAATACCAGGAAAAGTGTGGAAGCTGAAGAAAGCGATATCCTGACCAAAGCAATCCCCACAACTCTGGTATCAACAATTGATAAAAACCCTCACATCCTTCGCTCTCACAGTTAGCGATTTCAACCCATGTATTCGCACCTGGAAAGACTTATTTTGTTGCATATACATGGATGATTTCTAATACCACGAAAGCCCAACTGGTTAAACAATGCATGGAACACCTCGAATCCTATTTCCAGTGCACCAATTCAGGAAAGGCGTCACTTCTACTAGGAATGCAAATCAACCTAACCGATGAAGGTATCAATCTATGCCTGGAAAGATCCATCAACGAGTTACTCGAACAATTTGATATGAAGGACACCAAAATAATAGCAACTCCAATCGAAACAAATTCTCAACTGACAAAGGCCAAAGACGAAGACGATCGATGCAATCAAACGACATACCAATCCTTAATTGTATCACTTATGTATGCACTAATTGTAACACGACCTGATATCATGCACTCTGTCGCCTTTCTCAGTCAATTTTCATCCTACCCAACCAATACACATCTTTCCACTGCCAAAAGAGTCCTCCAATACCTTAAAGGAACAACGACAAAAGGACTAAATTACGTCAATCGTAATGACAAGCCTCCCTTACAGGTATAGTAATAGCTTATTCGCATCAAACATCGAAAATTGAAAATCGTTCACCGGATTAATAGCACAAGTCTACGGAAACACAGTTATATGGAGATCAAAGAAGCTGTTAACAGTTGCACTCTCCACAACCCAAGCCGAATACAAGGCATTATGCTTTTTCTCAGCACGACAAAGCGTTTGGATTAGCCTCAGACTGTTACAAATGGGTATCGGTACAACACCTGTTATCTATTGCGACAGCACTGCAGCTATTAAGCTTACCGAAAACAGCGTAGCATCGGAAAGAACAAAACACATCGATGTTAAACATCATTATACACGGGAGTTATGGGAACCAGGGAAGATTCAGATTGAAGGGATAGGAACGGAGGAAAATTTAGCTGATATTTGTAGGAAGGGTTTGACCAGGGTATTGTTTGAGGTTTTTTCAGTTATGTTAGGAACGGAATCGTAAGGGAAGTGTTTAAATATATGTTTCCTTATCCTACTAATCATATGACTATGTCGGTCATGTGACATAGTCATGTGATCTTCAAGAAGTATGTAGTAGATTCTAGCATGTTCTGGGTATTCCTTAAAGTATACTATTCGTGTAACCATAAAAGGGTATATAAAGGAGACAACTTGCCCTTCGCTTAGGATAAGCACGCAACTCAGAATATATTTTATCTTAGTATAACTATGCTGTGAGCTTTGACTACCAACTCTAATTACAAGAGCAAGTGTCATTCATCCCATATAATTTCAAAAAGAAATTCCTTTTTTTCTCTGAACAACTATTTACCCTTTCTCAAAGTCTATGAGGTAGCCTGTCTCCTGTGAAGGCATTGTGGTTTAGGGGTGGTTGATAGGAGGAGTGAGGTGTTTTGTGGTATTGCTCGGTAACCACCCATCAGACAAATCCTTCTGGCCTAGTACTTTATTTTATTGATGTTGCCCCGCATATGCTCATTATTGGTTAGCCGATCACTGCTCTTTCTCGATGACTAATTGCAACTCGGTCGAGCGAGTAGATCTGCTCAACCAGACAGAAATCTTCCTGAAAAAATGTCCCTTACTGCGGTATTATACAATAGACAAAAAAGTCGAGCATGTCCTTCAGCATACAAAAGAGAGAAGCGATATTGCGGTTCACAGCATTAATGTAATTCCAACTATATATGGAAGTGGCATTTGGGGTCACATAGTGGATCGCAATATAACCTTTTCATCGATTTATTGGTATAATACCAGTGTTGTGGTTCCTTTAGAGGGCAGGCCTGTTGCAATCAGGGGTTTTTGTTATTTTTTATATTATCTAGAAAGGCGAATGGTGACCTTCGTGTATTTGCTCTCTGGTATATCATCCAAGTCCCCCATGAACTACCAAAGTACCCCACTGCTCAACACTAATTTTGATCCCAAATCTACCACATCACACCCCCCACCTTCTCTGGGGGAGACGAGTGGGTTTGTGTGAATGCTCATACTCCAGCTCACACGTTATGCCTTCATGCTATCATACGAGTCAATCCCACTGGCGAACAAGTACCCGTCCAAGCTCACGCCGTGATCCTGCATCATCGCGAAACCCCGCGGATGGTGAGTGGTTTATCCCCCACTTCCTCCGCCTCTGCTTCTGCATAACAGGAACTTGTTGTAGGAAAGTGGTGCACTGGTACGTTTCCTTTGCGCTTCTGGTGTGGGCGTGCATTGTAATTCATATCCCCCCTGGAAGATGGGATGAGGGGTGAAAGTTCGGGGATGTCATAACTTTCCTATTTCCCTCTCCCGCTCCACGCTCTGCGCTTGTGCTGCACTTGGGTATTGCAAGTCGTTATTCGGCTTCGAGAGCCTGGACATACTTCTAGGAGCCAGTGGTAGGATTGGTAGCAGGCGTGGATTAAATATCACTCGTTAGAGTGTTTATGACAGGTTCTCCAAGGCCCCATTAACTGTGAGGATAGAAGAGTATGCGAGTGACTTTTTGTCAAGTGGGTATGCCCCCAGGATTCTTCCTCCAAGGAGTATATCACTGTACGGTAATACAACTTACCTGCAGGATCTGCCGAAAAAGCACACACAACCGCTCAATATCCCAAATTTACTTTAACAGAATGTCCTCAACGCCATTGAAATCAATTGATTTTAGATATCACAAACCAAAAACACCTCTATTCTTACTGCTCCAATCTAGCTTTAACCCACTTCTCCAATCCCCCCTTGACAAACACATCTTGCACGTTCGGTGGCAACTCCCCAACACTCAAACTCCACTCTTCCGCACCTTCTAGCCCCTCCCGCACTGTAACCTTGCTCCTGCGCACATCCCACCGCAACCACCATCCCGTCCTTCTGGTTAGCGTCTTCGGGAATTTCTCCCTCAGCCTCTGAATCAACTTTGGTAATTCAACAGTCATCAGCGAGTTATTGATGCTGTTCCTCATAAAGATGTTACCGAAGCTCCCTGCTACAACTAATTGTATCGAGCGTGCTAGTATTGCGGTAGCGGCCTGCTCACGACTGCTCCCGCAGCCAAAGTTGAAGCCAGTAACTAATATGTCGTTTGGTTTCGATATAGTTGGAAAGGTGGAGTCATAGTTCTCCATGCATACCTGCGCCATTTGCTCACGGGAGATGTTGTCTTGATAAGTGTACTTCCCTGGGTAGATTCCGTCGGTATTGATGTTGTCTGCGTCGCAGAAGATGATTTCGCCTTCAATTAAAGGAGGGAAGCCGGGGAGGATCTCGGTTTCTGTTCCCTGAGCGCTGGAGGATTGGGTTGAGAGTGGGGTTGGTGTGGGTGGGGAGGATATCGATACGGCAGAGGAGGATCCAGTATAGTTCCCTGGGCCGGCAATAAACCCTTTCATCGCACTAGCTGCTACGACCTCTGGGGAGGCGAGGTATGCTAACGCTTCTCGCGATCCCATTCTTCCCTTAAAGTTCCGGTTGGTTGCGGATATCCCCACCTCCCCATCCTTAAGGAGGCCAGTTCCTAAACCAATGCATGGACCACAGCCTGCAGGAAGCGCTTTCGCGCCGGCATTGATGAGAATATCCCAATCTCCGGCTTTGGTCGCAGCTTCCTGTTCTAGCGTCGATGCAGCAGCAATATAGAATTCGACTCCCGAAGCTACTTTCGCCGACGGATTAGATTTGAAGACCTCAGCTGCTGCTGCGATATCCGTGGCACGTGAATTGGTGCATGAAACTAGATACGCCTTTTGAATTGCAACCTTTTTTTCTTCTAATTCCGTAAGAGGCGTAGAGATCTTGACGGAGTTGGGACCGGCGACATGTGGTGACAGAGTTGATAAGTCTAGAGTTAAGGACTTTGCATACAAGGCATCCGGACTCGCTGAAAGCGTGTTGAGTGCGAAAAATCCCTCGATTTCTTTGGTCTTAAGACGTGGATGTGAGCTATTTCCACGCCGCTGGGCATGCATAGAAGCCTTCTGGAGCATCCAATCCTTGAGTATGTTATCCATTGGGAAAATGCCGCTCAAGGCACCCCATTCGGTGGTCATATTCGCAATGGTCAAGCGGTCATCAATTTTAAGCGAATTTAAAGTCTGTTCCGAACCAACAAACTCGATGGCATGGTTAAGGACTTCGTCGTTATTGAAAAGACCGCACAAAGACACAATTACATCCTTCCCAGTAACCCCTTTTGGTAGAACACCTTTGAGTTCCACTCGAGCTACGGGAGGAATCTGCCACCACGTTTGCCCAGTAGCCCATATCGCCGCTGCATCGGTTCGAACAATTGGGGTACCAAGACACGAAATACCGCCATACATGTTGCTGTGCGAATCGCTAGCAACTGTAAGTGTTCCCGGCCAAGCGTATCCTTCCTCGACGAGAATTTGATGACCGATTCCTCTGCCAGCACCGTAAAAGTCCACCCCCATCCTTTTCGCTAGCTCCTCAATGTTCTGGTACTTTCTGAGATTTGTCTCACTTTTATTTTGAACATCATGATCAAGTGTCATAACCACCTGACGGTTATCGCGAATCTTGGTGGCTCCGATAGAGAAAAACTTCTGGGCTACTGGCCACGAGTTGTCGTGTGTCATGCAATGGTGAGGCTTTATCGAAACATAATCGCCGGAGTGAACAAACTTTCCAATCGGAAGCCCCACAGCGTATCTCTGCACAATCTTCTCGGTGAGATTCTGGGAGGTGGGCGGAGAGGAGATATTGGCATAGTTTCGAATTAGGCTAAAGGAAGTTGGAGGTAGAATTCGACATGCTGAGAGCTGGAGATAGGCCCTTGAGGCAGGAACCCGCACCTGCAGAAATTAGCAAATGCCAAAAATTCGGACAGAAAAAGGAAAGAGCCGCACAAGGTGCATGACCAATCGATGACAAGCTCCTCACTTCTGATAAACCTAATTTTGGCTACTGCTGAGGGGAAAGTGAGAGATTTTGAATCCCAATTGAAGGAGGGGCTCCAGCGAACAGGATATGTATTTGGGAGATGGTGGGGCTCTTTTTCCCCAAAGAAAAGGCTTTTTGCAAGTTGCCAAGACTGTTATCAATCTCCGAGTCTTGTGATAAAAAAAAAAAATCCCACGCTCCAACAACTTTCAAATTGAGAAACAATCTCCTTCTTTCCTCCAAACTTTTTACAACCTTCAATGACTTCCTCAAAACCACGGAATTCACTGTCATTATCGGAACAACTCGCGCTGTTGGAGAACCCTACGCCGACGGGTAATTATGCGTTCTTCACAAAATTGGGGATATTAGGCTAATGATCTCTGATCAATAGATTTTGATCCCGAGGCTCTAGAGGGTGATTATAGCCATAGCGAAAAGTCCGAAGGTAGCAAAGATGAAGAAGAGAATGAAGAAGATCTGGGAAGAGCACACTATATAACCGTCGGGTATGACATGGGTCCCTAAATCACTACCATTAAACTCTAACAACCGTATAGAAAGAGTAAGCTACGGAAAGGAAACCCGGCCCTATTGGATCCCAAATACAATGGCGCTCGAATAGGTCGCGAAAAGCTCTACCAAGGCGAGGGCGAAGACCACCAAATGGATGGATCCGATACTGATAGCGAGGGCAGTGATAGCGACGAAAGTGAGGACGATGCAGCCGAAACAAAAGTGGGGAATCGAGAGAATTGTGAAATCCCAACAGACGAGGATGATGATATCGATAGTGATGACGCTCTTGGAAGTAGCGAGGATAAATTTTCTGGATTCAAATTTCTCGGCAGCTCGACTACGAAAGACGGGGTAAACACTACCCGTGGGATGAAGGTTGTCGACGGTTCAAGCTCCGACGGGGAATCTGGAACAAACCCAGACGATGGGGCGATATTGGATGAAGGAAAGGGCAGTGATGAAGGCGATGCCTCCGATATAGAGAGCAGCTTGCTCAGTCATACCGAAGATGATGAGAGTGAGGATGAAGAAGGCAAAGATGGCAACGAGGAGGGTAGTGAGGGCGCCCAATGTGCGGAAGCCAAGCGCAGGGAGGAGTTAAAGAAGCTGATCGCGGAAGAGCAGAAGTAAGTCTCTCCAGATAACAAGAAGCGGCCTCTAATAATTTCACAGAAACGTTGTTGCAAATATTTCCGAAGCTGTCAAAGCTGATATTCAGAAAGGCATAGCAGTGAAACAGCAGCAGGTGTGTAACACCGTTTTAGAGCCTCTACCGCTTATGGATCTATGCTAATATCTGGGTATAGAAAACTTTTGACTCGCTTTTGGGTCTCCGCATCAAACTCCAGAAAGCCATTGTAGCAACTAATTCTCTACCCACGCCTTCGCAACCTACATCGCCCCAACCCGCCTCAGAGACATATAAGGCAGCAGAAGATGCAGCATTGAATCTCTGGAGCGCCCTAACAGACCTCCGATGTGAGCTATCTTCGCCCTCTACCCTCAAACGAAAACACGATGACACGGACACGGACACCCCTGCGTTATGGGCCAAGATGCAAAAACTCGAAGGGGAGGTTCACCCAAACCGCCTCTCAACATTGGATAGATGGTCTGCCAAAACGTCCTCCGTTTCCACCATCACGCTAGCGCACAAGTTGAACAACAGTGTACAACGTGGCCTCACAGCAACCATCAACGAGACTCTAATGACTGATATAAACCGACATGTGCAAAAGACAAGAGTTCCCCGATCGTGTGCGCCAACAAAGGTCGAATATGGCGAAGACGCAGAAGTATATGACGACTCTGACTTTTATCAAATGTTGTTGAAGGCATTGGTGGACCAGAGAATGGTCGAAAATGCAAATTCTGGTGGCGCCAGTGGTGCGATCAGATGGACAACAGCATTGAGAGACTCCAAAGTTAAGAAGGTTGTCGATACTAAAGCTTCCAAGGGGAGGAAGTTGAAGTATCAAGTCCAAGAAAAACTTCAGAATTTCATGGCACCGGTCGCCAATAATAGCTGGAGCGAACATCAGATTGAGTACGCCCCCGCTCATCAACAGTTCTCAAGGGGTCTTTACTGATTTTAGTAGTGAGTTGTTCGGTAGCCTGTTGGGCCAGAGGGTCAGAGTTGATGAAGAAAGCGAAAACGAGGAAGAACTCGAACTGGATGGATTAAGATTATTCAAAGGTTGGTAGATTAATTGGACTGTTTTGATACGAGTATTTAGCTAGACTCGAAGTCTGCATATCATCACTGCATAGACAAAAGCTCACCCTATCTCCTTTGAGTCCCGTTTGCTGGCGAATATCTCGCCCTGAGGGCCGCTGGGGTTAGAAGACATGGTATAGTTCTATCGTGATGTACTCATATTATGAGCGACCTATGCAGGGTGAAAATATGACAGTGGCTGTAAGCACCGTAAACCTTGTTTTGGTAGAGCACTACATACCTTGAGAGCTATCATCCAAATGCAGACAGTCCACGTTGTTACCCGCATGCTTTTTGCCTCGCATAGTCCCAGCGCTCCCGGGTCTATCATGAACTGTCACCCGTTTTAGTTTCCATATGCCTACTAGTCCAACTTTACCAAATCCTAGCCACGCTAGTGATCTCGCAGTATAAAATTTCATAGCTTGATGCCAATTTTACAATGGATTGTGCTTGGACGTCGTACTGGCACTCATTAAGCTAATACTGCTAAATCAATCACACGGCTACAGCAACCTGTCCACACCCCAGTCGTGAACTGCACTCCCATATCATGTTCCACGCCAACCGTGTTCTAGCCTTCTTCCCACCTCTCTTCCATCCCTTTTGCAATGCCACCTTGACCCACCTTCCAGCTCTTCTCCCTATAAGAGATAATTTGTGGTGACAAGAAAGCCCACGACAATCCTCTAGACGAAGTCCTCAACCGTCTGCATTTGTCACTGCACCAGCGAGCCCACCGCTAAAGCTTCTCTTTTCTCTCTCCTTTCCTCTGCACACTCCAATTACTAGCCTGCACATTGCATACCGGGTGATCTCTCACTCCGGAAAACAGTACGCCTGGTTCCCGGCTGCTGGGAGGATAAAGCGACGTTTTGGAACGTCAGGATGTGGAAGATATATGTGGTTGTGCTAACGGATTAGCGCCCTGGTGGAGTTGTGGGGAACACTGGGAGCCTAGGCGTTAGTGGGGTGATATGGGTTGTGATTGATGAAGGTGACAGGCTTATGGAGTTGGGGTTTATGGAGATAATTGGAAGTATCGTGGATATTCTGGAAGAGAAGAGCAAGTTGTCGAAGAAGAGGGGGGAAGAAGCAAGATGAAGAGCAAAGCGGGATTTCCGAGGAGGATCTTGCCGATACTATATTCTGAGACCTTAAAGACCAATGTACTGCGACTTGGGGATATCTCTTTGGAGGAGGCGCTATACATCAAGGGGGGGAAGGGATATGACGATGCGGGCGGGGGCAGTAATAGTGCGGAAGAGAGCTTCCCGGCACCAGGACAGTTGAAGCAGAGTTGTGTTGTAGTTCCGGCAAATTTGATGTTATTGGGATTGAAAGCGATACTTAAGAGGGCTCTTGAATGACAGACTACGAGCACAAGAATTATTGTCTTTTTCTTGTGCTCATATTTGGTGGACTTTCACTTTCTGGTATATTTTCTTGTTTGCGGGGGGTGGTTCACGTACCGTATCATATTAAACTTCCAAAACCCACCCTGAAACCCCACACTCCTGAAACCAAACCAGATCCTTCGAGAAAGCCATCTAGACAACCTCCACTGAGCAACCCGCAATCGTCAAAGCCCCACACCTCTATTCCACCTCCCTCCTCCACAAACTCCACGGCTCCTTCCTGCAGCCAATCTAAACATCCACCCTCTACTCCTTTACCCACACAACCCCCCCCTCTCCTCTTTGGCGCCAATGCCGCTGCCCGCAGGCTGAACCTCCTAGACGTCAACCTAATAATCCTATTCGACCCTCTGTTCTCCCGCGACGACCACCTCTACCGCCTTGGCCGGGAAGGGCCATAGTGTCGCTACATCCGGGGCCATAGGAATGCTATATCAATACAGGGCTAAAAAAGTGTGGAAATCCCATACGCGCAGACATGAACGAGGTGTTGAAGAAGGGTGTCGGAAGGGAAGGGGTGAACAAGAAGCGGGGTTGGGCGGATAAAGCTATAGAATGGCAGTTGGGAGTGGAGAAGTGAGTGCTGGCGGATAAAGCGGCAGTGGAACTAGTAAAGAAAGCCTGGGGAAGCCGCATCCGCGCGTATACCACTCACGTTGCCTCTAAGCAGGGTACAGTATGTTGAATCATAAACGACTCCATTGCGGACATTTGGTGAAGGGGTTTGGGATCAGGGATCCCCGCGGGGATATTTGAGTTCTTGCGGGTTGCGCAACTGGTTGAGGAAAGGGGAGGAGCAACACTGCGGATTCTCCAGCCACGGTTACCTTCATCCAAGCAGTTATAATATAACGGAATCCTACTATGTTTTTACTACTACTAACTGATTTGATGTTGGTTATTACTTATTTGGGTTTATACATGATAAGTGTTACCCTTTAGTTGTTCTTTCCTAACTGGTTAAGATTTCCTTGTTTCACTTATGATTACTTCCTTCTTACTTCTACCTGTTTGGGTATCACTATCCTCCTGTTATTACTTGTTTAAATTCAATTACTCATATGAAGGTTATAGCTAGGGTATTGCAATCCCAGAAAGTTTATTGGCTCACTATTCTGAGACACTCCACAGCCCAATATAACTTTATAGCTCAACCTAAGATTGTGGATTAATGCAACTTTGTGGCTTGATTTTGTAGCTCAAAAGAGGATTGTAGCTTCATACTATTAATGAAACTGATTATAATTATCATGATATATTATTATATATTGATTTTTTGCAATCTCACCTATTACTTAATACCAGAAGTTATTTGTCTTGATATTTTCTATATAGATACTTTTATTGCATTTCTTTCCTTAATATATACCTTTAACCCATTATACCAAGGCTTGCATTTAGCTCTGTCTGCTTTCTATTTAACCTTTTTCTGCTCTTTGTAACTATCCTTTACCTTTTCTACCTCCACCTCCTGATTATTTTTCCTTATATTATAATGTCCTATAATCATATAATACACTATCATACTTCAATACTTGAAATTCATTATATTAGAAAACTATATCAAATAATTTTTATTTTAAATCTTCAAGCTATATAAACTCTATTGAATCCTGTAAACTTAAGTTCATTGAGGTATTTCAGATGTCTGACTGCAAATATTCTGATAAGCCTAAAGGGTTATTTGAGCTGCAATCCAATTTTAAGCCACAAAATTAAGCCACAAAATTAAGCCACAAAATTTCATTAGACCACAATCTTTCATAGAGCTGGAAACTTACATTTAGCTATCAGGCTCTCAAGATGAGTGCCCCAGAAATGTGAGCCAGCAAACTTTCTAGGGTTGCAATACCTGTAACAGGCGCTAGCCGGTGTGAACGGTTATACAATAGAGCCTAAGCGGTAGCCTGCTATCGCTTTGATGTCTAAGGGAGACCTGCTGAGAGGCGAAGACAAGGGGAGTACAATATAATGGCTTATAGAGCAAAGGGGAACAATAGGATCGCCGTTCAACCAAGTGTATTCACTGTCTAGGCATCTGTCTGAAGTCTGATGTCAGCTGCTAGCCAGGAGACTACTCTTAAATACATGAAATCTTTCCTGCAAGAGCTGAGGCTCTGGAAACCCGCAGCCACTATCATTACCGGTGAGTGTACAGCTACCAGAATCCTGTGGCACTGCCGGAGTCCTGGAAAGCCTGGGGCTTTCCCACAACACTGCATCTATCCTACCGCCAGTATACATGACCTGTTCCTTCCCTTGGAACTCCTGGGGCACAATCCTGCCGATCCTCCTAAGCATACAGTAATAAGGGCGCCGGAA
>QFET01004557.1:0-13490 GCA_003316355.1 Tuber calosporum
CAGGCTACCGCTTAGGCTCTATTGTATATCCGTTCACACAGGCTAGCGCCTGTTACAGGTGCTGACATTAATCCTTTCGATCCTGGTAGGCTCGTTTGTCTTATAATCCCACTTGAGGATTCCTGTGACTTCGCCTCTTCGGTAGAACTTGCCGAATGACCTAGTGGAGATCTCATTGATCTCAATCTTTTGGCATTTTGGGTGGTCCGTACTTCCAAACCTTGATGTGCATCTCATTGTAGGAGCCACTTGCTCCACTTGTTCACCTTGTCCTATGACATTCTTTTCGCATATCAACAGTGCAATGCGATCTCCCGGCTCAACTGTGTAACTGTCTTTTCCAAGGTTGATCAGAATGACCTTGATTTCACCTGTGTAGTCGGCGTCAATTACTCCAGGATTGACAGTAAGTTGATGTTTAACTGCCAATCCACTGCGTGGAGCCACTCGCCCATAGGTGCCTTCTGGTAGTCGTATAGCTATCCCGGTGTTGACGATTCCTTGTTCTTTTGCCGGTATCGTAATTCCCTCGTCTGCGTACAGGTCATGTCCTGCAGCTTTGGCTGACCCCTGGGTAGGGAGTGTGGCCGTATTGCTCAATCTTTGGATTTTGATGTTCTGGATATCCTTGGCCTGAATAGTAGAGAACTGTATCTCTAAGTTCTCTTCCAGGGCTTCTGTTTCGGAGACTAGGTCCACCGCTGGCCTGCTTTCTAGGCATACCGTTGTACACCTCTCGCTATCGAACGTAAACTTGTTGCTTTCCCAATCGATCTTGGGGTTGTGTCTTCTTAACCATGGCAGCCCTAACACTGCCTCATGGTTGGGTAGATCTGCGATTTGGAAGGTAGCCACTTCCCTATAGCTGCCGATGTCCATAGGTACTTCCGCTATATGGGTAATTAGTCCCATAGCCCTTGGCTCTCCATCTGCAAGGTAGATATCCCATATTTCTTGCGCTTTGTTTGTTCGTATGCCGTGTTTGTGGCTGAATTCCTTGTCGATAAAGTTTTCTGTAGTGCACTAGTCAATCATGCCGTTAATGATGACTGTCTTGTCCTTACTATGTAAACGCTTTTCGACCATAGCATGGTCTTTTTCTTGTTCCAATGTTTCCGTGTTTGTAAGTGCCATGTAGATGTTGCCGATTTTGATGGTTTTGATTTTGTGGTCCCGCAGCCCATCTCTTTCTAGGGACTTTCTTCGTTTTTCGACTCTTCAGGTGTTTCTCTGATCTCCATTTCATGTAGGTTGGTTCGTGGTTTCCAGCGATTATTGTTGGTCTTGCTGTTGAACTGCCTGGTATAGTCCTTCTCATCCCTTGCATTTCGGCAATTACTGAATCTGTGCCCAGGTCTGGGGCATCCCAGGCATAGGTTATTGTCCCTTCTTCTTGTGAATTCTGCTCGTGAGAGGTTTAGTCGGGGGCGTCTTCTGGTAGCATCCAGGTCCATTGGGTCGCCTCGGGTTTCCATATTGTTGCCCGACTTCCAGGTTCCGTTATTATTCCTGGGTGTTTCCATTTGTTCGATAAAGGTACTGTTGTTCCTTGAAGGTGCTTGATCATGTTGATCCGGTTTTCTTTTTCAATTGCCCAGGCTTCAAGGACATCGACATTTGCCGCCACAATGTGGTCCGCTGCCCATTCGTCCTGGAGCGTTCAGTTAATTCCTTTAAGGAATTGGCGTCTTAGGGTACCATCATCCTCATTCGCCTCTGTAGCTGTGAGGCAAAAGTCATTCCAGTATTTCGTGACTGGTTCCTTGCCTTGTCTCAGGTGGTTGTGCTTTGTCCTAGCTGCATTTTCCGCATCCACATCCCCACACTGGTCTTTGAGGGCTGTTGTGAAATCTTCGTATGTAGTCCAGGTCTCCGGTTTGCGTCCTTCTGCAAATGGGGTTATCCAGCTTGCTGCTGCATCCCTTAGCAAGCTCTTAACGTAGGTGATGCGTTCCGTATGTCGTATTTCTTGTGTCGCTTCAAAGTATAATTGGCATTACACTAAGAAGGTTTGTAGTTTGGTCCTTGTTCCATGGAAGGTAGGGGGTTTCTCGACCTTAATCCGGTTATTGATTGTTTCTCGCTGGTTGTTTATCAGAGTCAGGATCTCTAAGAAATGTGCAGTTGTAAATCCTGCTAGTTGAATTCCTGTTCCACCACCGGCAGTTGCTGGTCCCGGGGCTGACATCCTTTCTGGTCTTGGGGTTTTGGCTTCCAGAGATCCTTTTGGTGAGGCAGGCGCAGGTGTCTCCAGACTTATGGTTCTTTGTAACTTGGCTTCTGGATAGATTTGTGCTAATTTCTTCTTTAAGTGCCGGACCAAGTGTTGAGGTATCAATTTCTCCCTCAGTAAGGTCGATGTCGTTGTCTGTAGAGTCTGCCGTTTTGTAGTTAGGTGTTGCTTAGGTGACGCAACCAAATGTTATGATCCTATGCCGTAAGCTGACTTGCAACAGGTAACTACTCCTCTTTGGGTTGGATGAGTATGACCGAGCCGTTGTTATAGTTCGGTACGGGGCGCGGCGCTAATCTTGGCCACCAGGGCAGGAGTACTATTGCAACGAGTAGTACTAGGCGGATTTCCACTATTGCTCTTAGGCCTACGCCTACGTTGTCTTGATAGCCTAACCCTATGGTTCCTATTGCACAACGCCAATAGGGGAATAGAACGGCAAAGTGGTAAAGTAATTGTATAGGAAAGAACTTAGATAGTTGCGTGAAGAGTCCCAACTATAGGTCGCCTAGAGGTCCTTATATTGGCACTCTTCCCTCAACCCTAACCCTGGTGACTCATACCTGTGAGTCACACGACCTCTATGACTCATAGTGAGTCATAGTATGAAATCCATCAGCTGACTCCTCTGAGTCAACTGCGCCGCGTGCCAACCAATCTTAACTCATAAAATAAGTCATGTGCCCTAAAGTGGTCACATGCGCGAAACCCTTGACTCATAGTGTGAGTCATGTGCTAAAATCATTACATCATATGACTCACAAATGTGAGTCATGCGCACGATCAACCAATCACAACATAACAATGATTGCACAAGTGTGCATCATGTGAAACCCCATGACTTCTAATGAGTCATAGTGCGAAATATACCAACATTGTGACTCATAACTATGAGTCATGCGAAATCCTGCCTTGCTTAGTCACCAATCGTGACAGTGTGCCAGTAATACCTGCCCACGATCGTTCGTATTAGGACACCAGCAGCGAAATGGCCATGACAGTCGTGTGACTAATAAAGGATGGCTTCTACCTCTCCCATTAGGACACAAAAAGCTTCCTTCCCCTTTCTTTCGACAAACACTAAGTGGTTAGCCAGTTTTGTAGTTCAATATCCAGTCACAGGACTTCGTTCGTGGTAACTTCTTGGTCCTATATTTGGTGATTCAAGAACCGATAAGGTTTCAATTTGTGACAGATCAGGCGTCTCCGATGAGCTGATAGTGGTTGTCCAACTTGGTCCTTGTAGTCTTCTGAATCGCTAAACAGTTTGAAAAGTACTACTTCTCTGTACCACTTCCCTCAAGCCACTCTCTCCACTGCTCTCCTTGTTCCTCCTTCTCAATCACCCAAACATCCTTGATTGTTTCTTCTTCTCTCTTTTCCTCATCCTTATCCAAACTACTCATCCTACTCATTCCATCTGCTAACACATTTTCTCTCCCTGGTATATGAATATACTCAACATCATACTCGCCCAACCTCACTTGCCAACGCACAATCCTGCCATGAGCATCATCCTTCCTCAATAGTCCAACCAATGCTTGGTGATCTGTATAGACCTTTGTTGCAAACGGCGAACCCAGTATCAACCATTGCACTTCCTCAAGACATCGGAGTACTGCCAATGTCTCTCGTTCTGTTGTCGAATATCGCGTTTCCGCCGGTAGAAAATGCTTTGATATAAACATCACGATTCTCATATCCAGTCGTATCGCTGCTGTCAAAGTTGTCCCATCAGGAAGATTTGGTAACTGGAAAAGTACACCACCAAGTCCATATACTGAGGCGTCTGTCATCAAATGGTACTGTTTGCCATCATCACTTCCAAAGACGCCATTTCGGAAAATAGCCTCCTTTATCGCCCTGAATGAATGATCCTGCTCAGTCCCCCATTTGATCCCGCAAGCGACCTTTATTAACCTTCCTCTTTTGCTGACTGGTACTGTCCCATTCTTATCATGTTCTTTGGTTGGACGGTAAATGATAGCATTTTTGAGGATCCCTGCATGCTCCGCCCGTCCAGGGATAAACTGTCGCTGGTAAATTGTCATATAAAGAAAGGTTTCAATTTCGCTAGCATCAGTAGGTTGTGGATACTCCCGAATAGCCTGGACCTTGTCCAAAGAAGGCTGTAAACCACTTCCATCACTTGCATACCCTAGCAGATTTATCTTCTCCTGAAAGAAACCACATTTGCTACCCTTAAGCGTAATTCTAGCCCATTCTAGTCGGGGAAAATAATGATTATACAGGAAATCAAACTGCGCATCAAAACTAGGAAAGGTACTGAAATCATCATCGACAAAACAATTAAAGGCTCGTTGTGTACAATTGTTCAAATAGGGCTCTCCATCTGGTGCCGGTATCGCACCACAAACAAGGTTCTTAAATCGGGCATATGTTTGTGGTGCACCTGCCAGACCTTGACCCATTCTCAAGTATTGCCATTGTCCATCATGGGTGGAGAAGGCTGTCTGATAAGCATGGGAGGGATCGGTAAGAACCGCCCAAAATCCATTCGCTGTGTCCGCTTGGAAGTAACTTGAGAACCTTGCTTGCATCAAATTATGGAGAACTGGCTCGATCCTTTTAGTTGGGTAGCCAGATAACATCGTAGCACAATTGATAGGACAAAAGACATGTACCATTCTCAATCCGCTGTCTTTCTTCCGTACAAATTTCGTCCTGTGCGACTAGGGAGATTCAGAACGTGCGATAATCCCCGCTTCCTCCAACTGTGGTATATTCATCTCTAACCAGTCTTGTTCTTCCCTAGTGTATAGCTTATCTCTTGCTCTTCTAGGGTGTGCTCCACGATAGATAGGAATTCGATGCACTCGTAGATCTGTAACTGGCATATCCTTCAACTTGTCGGCAAATAGATCCTTCCATATATAGAGCAGGCACTGCACATCTTCTCTCTGCTTTTGCGTCAACTGCTCGCCCAATTTGATTCTTGATGCCGAGAACCAAGTAGGAATCTCGACTGCTGACCTTATTTTCTTCTGATGGTAACTGGTGGGCCGACGTTTTGTTGGGAACTCCAGTATGTGCCCAAACTCGCCCATCTCCTCACCCCGATCATATTCCTCTGGTACCTCTTCTGTCTCCAAAATATCCACAACACGCTCCTCACTGCCCAACTCTACCTCATCTCCTTCGCTTTCCCTTCTCTTTCTAACTCTATGGCTCACATCCCGTGCATTTACCACTTGCGAATTCCAACCACTATCCTTCCTGCGGCTAACTTCTCCACACAGATAAACCTCCTCTTCACCAAATGTCTCAACTTCATCCACAAACATTCCCTTAACATCAGACTCAACAGTACATGACCCATCTGCCTCAATCTCAGGCACATCCTCAGTAATGTCTAAACTATCCTGCATCTCAGTACAAACATCAACCTTTCTCACATTAACTATCATATCTTTATTATTCGAACCTATTATTCCTAACATACTTAACTGATCTGTTATCCTTTCATCACCAGCCAATCGGCTCGATTCATTAACTGGTGACATTAGTTTTCTGACTCATCAGAAACACAACCATCTTCTGCCTCGTACTCATCCTCCTTTTTCATCTCCTCCATTGCCTGACGCTTGATCAAATCAATTAACTCCTGAAAAAACTGGTTGCCATTAGATGCTAACCACTCAAGCTCCTCTTCAACCTCGGCCGATAGCTCACGCTTCCAGGTTTCTTTATCTCTCAGGACAATTGGGACTCGTGGCTGTTGCTTAAACGAATTGGATTTCTCCACCTTACTCTGATGACTCGTATCGCTTGGAATCCGAACTCTGATTCTGTTGCTGCCAGATATATAGAATTGAGCAGTGCCATAGTCGCCCTTTGCCTTAACTGCTTGTAGCCAGTGTCTGCGGAGTAGAAGGGGGTATGTCGGTTTGTATTCTTCCGGTAATGCGTAAATTCTCAGATTATACGGAACGCCTGCCACAACGATACGCACATCAGGGCAAAAAGCTATCTTTGACAAAGCATTTGTAGCAGTCTGAATAACTATTCCTCCAGCCTTTTCTAGCCTTGCCCCTATTGAACGGAGAAGGTGGATTGGCATGAGATTAACCACAGAACCAGCATCAACTAAGGTCCGCCTGACATGATATCTTCCAGCCCCGCTATGAATAACCCCTTTAGTATAAAAGTTGACAATGTTGCCCAAGCTTCGCTCATTCGCGACGACTGCGACCTCTGCTCCAGAACTTGCTCTTTGAGTGGCCTCTCTCAGAGTATCACTTGCGCTCAAGTCTATTACAACCTTCTTCCCTTTCTCTTTAGCTTTTCCACGTGCAAGACCCTTCGCATTCTCTTGAACAAGAAGATGACAGATGTCCCGCTTAACGGATGGTGCAAGATTGAAAAAGGATCTCCAATTAAGCCCAACTACCGGAGCTTCACGGAAAGCACTAACAAAGTCAAACCTTTCTCTGCCAGGAATCAACCGAATTGGCTTACGCAGAGCTCTAGAAACTAGCGCTCTAACTTGTCGTCGCACCAATGTAACCTCCTCAAAGTCACTGTCATCATTATGATCTCGTTGCTGACACTGGCTCAAAGGTCCTGGTTTGCATCAATATTGGATGGTAGTTCACTAAAACGCCTGGCTCTCTCACCAGCCATCAGTGGAGCTCCATCACCTTCGTCCACATCATTCTCTTCATCAACATCATCATCAATCTCATCACCAATCTTGCAAATGAATTCCTTTATGTTATCCGTATCCAAGTTGGTTGTTGTAACCTCCCAAACTTTGACTCCGTCAAGTGCTGAAGATCTGGCTGCAACTTCAACAACACTCACAGGCCTTCCATCGACCCCTGGGGAGGACTGCTCCTTGGGCCTACTTGGCTTTTCCAGATGGTGGAGTGGTGGGTTGCAGTTCTCGATCCTGGCTCATAATCCTGTAACCTCGGGCATTGCGGACGTAGATGGCTTTCTGTTACACATATGGGAAATGGTACAAATTAGTAGATGTGATAGTATATAGAACCGGGAGGTTACTATATGACTACAACCCACGCTGGCAAGAAGTAGTGTCTATAGCAGAGCTGCTCAGCCGCGGTGAAAGATCTAGACTCTAATGTATGAAGGACTATGACTCTTGATAATCTGCATGCATATACACTTGAGTGCATATATGCAGGAAAGACGGCCATCCGGACTGATCAACTGGTATTCCGTAAGATGTTGGCAACTGGGCTACATCTACTTGAACTTAGTTCATTTGGCAAATGAATCGAAGGCTATTTACTGGTGGAGTGCTAGACACCCTCAGTATACTAAATAGTTCGGGGGATCATTTGACCGAGCGGGGCATACATTTTCAGGGTCAAACTGGGTTTCCACCCACCATGACCCTGGCCATGATATCTAAGGATACTTCATATATATGGCTAACATAAGTACCGGGAGAATTGTATAAATAGCTAGCAGTTCCCGATAGTTAAGGGATCATCAAGCAACGGAGAAGAAACCTTAACAATATATTCAGTTATCAGTAAAAATAACTTTACAAGCTTTCGAGAAACATCTTTACCCTTTATCTTTGTTCTTACCGGAGCTTTCCTGACAACTCTCCTACCTTCTCGATACAAGCACGGCCTAGGCAATTCAGCAGTACAGAATTGGCTACCCCGTAACACTATATTGTTATTCCCTTGTAACCAAAGCTCTACAATATTCTCATGGCTATTTAATCTTATGCCTGAAGAATACCACGACGCTCCAAGCTTAAATTAGTGCAAACATTGTGGGCACTGTAAACCTCTCAGTTTTGACAACGTATTTCCTGTTTGTTGTGTAGGATTCGTACTTGACATACGAGCGATAGCACTCAGACACTTACAAGCTATTCATACCAAACATACGGAAAGAATATATCAGCAAGACGGACTGTGGATAACAGCTTTCACCAAACGCAAATAAGAATCTATCCACGATTATATGGAAGATCCTCTACTCAATCCTCAATCTCCTAGTTTAATTTTTGAACCTTTACTGAACCAACAACTAAGAAGTATCGCGGATACTTCACTATCAGGACAAGCTATCCTGAATTTTGATCCTTTATCTACCATATCCTCTTTTGAAGAAATACTTTCTACTGACCTTGCAGAAATACCACTATTTGAAACTGTGAAACCCTCGTGGTTCACTAACCCATTTTTAGTCCCTACACCTGAGGACTTTACACAAATCTACGCCTACTTTCATGGGCAAGACTTTGTCTGGCACGAATTTCTGGACTGGTATTCTGAGTGGTCAGATTTTTCTTCCGTTCACGACTTTTGTGCCTGGAGGCCAGAGGACTGGCTATTTTAAATTTACCTATACCGAAACCATTCGGGTTTATAAGCGAGCTGCCATGGCTATGGCACGAGATGACACTCCTATTCCTAGTCCTTTGGGACCTGACCGGATGATTGAAGAGGATGATACAGAATCTACTCCTTCAGTATCTCTAATGCCGTCCTGGAGCAGGACCATCTCTCCCATTACACATTTGGGTCGTCCACCATCCAGAGTTCAGAAACGTGCGGAGCAAGCTAAGAAGCCTGTCAGTACTCAAGATAACTTCCAGCAAAATGTTGTCTATGCATTACGCCACATGGACCGATTCTTGAGAGAAAGTGCAGATGAGAATCATATAGCGATCTCAGATTTGTCACAGGAGGCCAGGCAAGGGTTCACAAGGCTAGAATTATTGCAAAGCCGTATGGCTAGGGGAGAGGTTATCAATGATGCGGAAATACAGGAAGGCCGCCGAGCACTTTAACGGTTGAGTGGCGATACTGAGAGGGAGCAGCAAAGGTTATGTGCCCAGGTTGAGGAAGAATTCCGACGCCAACAAGCTCAACAGGAACAACAGGCCCATGTCTCAGAAACAAGAGATCGGATTCTGGAGAAGGCCCTAATGGACCTAAATGCTAAATTACACCAGCAGGAACAGGAATGGAATCGAAGGATGAATGAGCAACAAGAAATTGCGGCTCAACAACTAAGGCAATAAGGAGAAGGTATGAAGGCATACCTTGATGCGTTTGTTCGACAACTGCCCGATAAACCAGTTCCAGTACTGACTCAACATGCGCCGACTGATAGTAATCCAGGACCATATAACGGAGGGCAACCTTCGATTCTACTGGATCCGGGCACAGTTCCAACCAAGGAATCAGCATCGACACCTAAGAAGGATAAGGGAAAAGGTGTCACGACTGGTGACTAAGCAAAGCAGGATTTCGCATGACTCATAGTTATGAGTCACAAGGTTGTTATATTTCGCACTATGACTCATTAGAAGTCATGGGGATTCACATAATGCCCACTTGTGCAATTATTGTGATGTTGTGATTGGTTGATCGTGCACATGACTCACATTTGTAAGTCATATGATGTAATGATTTTTGCACATGACTCACACTATGAGTCATGGGTTTCACGCATGTGACCACTTTAAGGCACATGACTTATTTTATGAGTTATGATTGGTTGGTACGCAGCGCAGCTGACTCAGAGAAGTCAGCTGATGGATTTTATAGTATCACTCACTATGAGTCATAGAGGTCGTGTGACTCACAGGTATGAGTCACCAGGGTTAGGTTGAGAGAAGAGTGCCTATATAAGGACCTCTAGGCGACCAGTAGTTAGGACTCTTCACTCAACCATCTAAGTTCTTTCCTATACAATTACTTTACCTCTTTACCTCTCCATTCCACTATTGGCATTGTGCGATAGGAACCATAGGGTTTGGCTATCAAGACAACGTAGGCATAGGCCTAAGAGCAATAGTGGAAATCCGCCTAGTGCTACACGTTGCAATAGTACTCCTACCCTGGTGGCTGAGATTAGGGTCACGCCCCATACCAGACTACAACAACGGTCCGGTCATATTCATCCAACCTAAAGAGAAGTAGTTACCTGTTGCAAAACCAGCTTGCCGCATAGGAGCGTAATATTTGGTTGTGTCACCGAAGCAACACCTAACTACAAAACGATAGACTCTATAGATAACGACATGGACCTTACTGAGGGAGAAATCGATACCTCAGCACTTGGCCCGGCACTTCAAGAGGCAATTACCACAAATCTATCCTGGAGCCAGTCACAAAGAACCACACGTCTAGTGACCCTTGAGCCTGCCTCACCAACAGGATATCTGGAACCCGAAACCCCGAGACAAGAAAGGATGTCAGCCCCGGGACCGGCAACTGCCGGTGGAGGAACAGGAATTCAACTAGCAGGATTTACCACTGCACAATTACAAGAGATCCTGACTCTAATAAACAACCAGCGAGAAACAAGCAACAACCGGATCAAACTCGAGAAACCCCCTACCTTCTCTGGAACAAGGACCAAACTACGAACCTTCTTATTACAATACCAATTATACTTTGAAGCGACACAAGAAACACGACATACGGAACCCATCACCTATGTCAAGAGCTTGTTAAGGGATGCAGCAGCAAGCTGGATAACCCCATTTGCAGAAGGACACAAACCGGAGACCTGGACTACATACGAAGATTTCACTACAGCCCTCAAAAACCAGTTTGGGGATGTGGATGCGGAAAATGCAGCTAGGACAAAGCTCGGCCGCCTGAGGCAAGGCAAGGAACCAGTCACGGAATACTGAAACGACTTTCGCCTCACAGCTACAGAGGCGAATGAGGATGATGGTACCCTAAAACGCCAATTCCTTAAAGGAATTAACCGAACGCACCAGGACGCATGGGCAGCGGACCACCTGGTGGCAGCAAATGTCGATGCCCTGGCAGCCTGGGCAATCGAAAAAGAAAACCGGATCAACATGATCAAACACCTTCAAGGAAACAACAGTACCTTCATCCAGCAACCGGAAACGCCCAGGAACCATAACGGAACCTGGAAGTCGGGCAACAATATGGAAACCCGAGGCGACCCAATAGACCTGGATGCTACCAGAAGGTGTCCACGACTAAACCTCTCACGAGCAGAATTCACAAGAAAAAGGGACAACAACCTATGCCTAGGATGCGCCAGACCTGGGCACAGATTCAGTAATTGCCGAAATGCAAGAGATGAGAAGGACTATACTTGGCAGTTCAACAGCAAGACCAACAATAATCATTGGAAACCACGAACCAACCTACACGAAATGGAGATCAGAGAAACACCTGAAGAGTCATGAAACGAAGAGAGTCCGTAGTAAGAGATGGGCTGCGGGACAACAAAACCAAAACCATCGGAGTCGGTAACATCTACATGGCACTTACAAACACGGAAACATTGGAACAAGAAAAAGACCATGAAATGGTCAAAATGCGTTTACATGGCAAGGACAAGACAGTCATCATCAATGGCATGATTGACTCTGGCACTACAGAAAAATTTATTGACAAGGAATTCAGCAACAAACATGGCATACGAACAAAAAAAGCAAAAGAAATACAGGAAATCTACCTTCCGGACGTGGAGCCAAGCGCTATGGGACCAATTACCCATATAGCGGATGTACCTCTGGACATCGGCAGCCATATGGAACTGGCAACCTTACAAATCGCAGATTTACCCAACCATGAGGCAGTGTTAGGTCTGCCATGGTTAAGAAGACACAAACCCAAGATCGATTGGGAAAGCAATAAGATTGCGTTCGATAGCGAGTGCTGTACCAGAGTATGGCTTGAAAGCTCGCCAGCAGTGGACTTAGTCCCTGAATCGGAAGCCCTGGAAGAGAACTTGGAGATACAGTACTTCACGATCCAGGCTAAGGATGTCCAGAACATCAATATCCAAAGATTTAGCAATACGGCCACACTCCCTACTCAGGGGTCAGCCAAGGATGCAGGATATGACCTGTATGCAGATGAGAGAATTACGATACCAGCAAAAGAACAAGGAATCATCAACACCGGAATAGCTATAGGACTATCAGAATCCACCTTTGGGGGAGTGGCTTCACCCAGTGGATTGCCAGTCAAACACCAGCATACTGTCAATGCGGGAGTAATCGACGCCCACTACACAGGTGAAGTCAAGGTGGTCCTGGTCAACCTGGGAAAAGACAGTCACACAGTTGAGCCCGGAGACCGCATCGCACAGTTGATATGCGAAAGGATTGTCATAGGACAATGTGAAGAAGTGGAGCAAGTGGCTCCTACTATTAGAGGTGCAGCAGGGTTTGGAAGTACAGACCACCCAAAACGCCAAAAGATGGAGATCATGAGATCTCCGCTACGTCATTTGGCAAGTTGTAGCGAAGAGGTTAAGTCACAGGAATCCTCAAGTGGGATTATAAGACAAATGAGCCTACCAGGATCGAAAGAATTAATGTCAGCACCGAATTGGCTATCAAAGCCAAGAAAGGACAAAAAAAAAGATAAAACCAGAAACTTTATACCATGGGAATACCACCAGTACCTGGATATGTTCAACGAAGAGGAAGAAACTCGGCTACCACCCCACCGACTAAAGGTTGACTTGGATATCAACCTCAAGAAAGGAGAAACAATACTAGCAAGAAAGCTATACCCATTGGGTGAAAAAGAGCTGGAAGAACTAAGAGAATACATCAGGGTCAACAAGAACCGGGGCTGGATTCGCGACTCTTATGCAAGCGGGGGATCACCGATCCTATTTGTTAAGAAGAAAGACGGTAAGCTAAGGCTATGCTTGGACTACCGAGGGCTCAACGAAGTCACCAAACGAGACCGATATGCCCTACCACTAATTGGAGAAGCCCTCGATAGGCTTAGAGGAGCCAAGGTTTTTACTAAACTAGACATCCGAAACGCATATCACAACATCAGAATCAAACACAGAGACAAATGGAAAACAACATTTACCACCAAATATGGCATATACGAATACACGGTCATGCCATTCGGACTCAAAAATTCACCTTCAGCGTTTCAGCGATGGGTCAATAGGATTCTCAGCAGGTTTCTGGATATTTGTTGTATCCTCTATTTAGATGATATTCTGATATGATCAGAAAACCTGGAACAACACCGAACCCATGTCAGGATGATTATGGAAGCCTTGAAGAAAGAAGGGCTAACACGGAAGCCATCGAAGTGCGAATTTCACAAGGAACGAAGCAAATACCTAGGTTTCATCATCGACAAGGACAGAGTCAGGGTTGATCCTATCAAAACAAAAGCAATATGGGAATGGAAACCACCTGAAAGCAAGAAAGGTGTTAAGGGTAGCCGATTCTAAGGTCAAGCGAATCAGGCTAGGCTTTAAGAAATCAAAT
>QFET01004560.1:396-41218 GCA_003316355.1 Tuber calosporum
AAAAAGAAGAAGAAATAAAGGGCCTGTAGTTAGGACTCTTCACGCAACCATCTCAGTTCTTCGCTATACAATTACTTTACCTCTTTACTTTTCTGCTCCTCTATTGGCATTGTGCGATAGGAACCAGAGGGTTTTGGCTATCAATATAACGTAGGTATAGGCCGAAGATCAATAGTCGTTCTTTGCCTAGTACTACTCCTTGCAATCATACTCTTACCATCGTGGCTGATGTTAGTGCCATACCGGCTACTGTACTATAAGGACGGCCCACTTATCTTCATCCAACCTACTGAGAAGTAGTTACCTATTGCAAGTCAGCTGACAGCATAGGATCGTAACATTTGGTTACGTCACCTAAGCAACACCCAACTACAAAAAGGCGGACTTTACAAACAATAACATCGACCTTAGAGAGGGTGAAATTGATACATCAACACTTGGTCCCACACTTCAAGAAGTACTCAATACAAACCTATCCAGAAGTTATGCACCAAGGACTACAATCCCGGTCACACCTGACCCTGCCTAACCAGCCGGATCCATAGAACCTGAATCACCCAGACCGGCAAGAATGTCTGCTCCACAACCTGCAAACAAAGGTGTGGGGGCAGGAGTTCAACTACCAGGTTTCACAACTGGACAGTTCCAAGAAATCCTGAACCTCATCAACAATCAGCGAGAAATAACCAATAACTGGATCAAGGTCGAGAAACCCCCTACCTTCCATAGAATAAAGACCAACTACCAACCTTCTTAGTACGAAGCTAATTATCCTTTGAAGCAACACGCGAAACACCCCACATAAACGCATTACCTACGTTAAAAGCCTGCTAAGTGACGTAGCAGCAAGCTGGAAAACTCCATTAGCTGAAGGACACAAAGTAGAGACCTCGACTACCTAGACAGAATTCACTGCAGCCCTGAAAGACCAGTTTGTGGAAGTGGACGCAGAAAATGCAGCGAGGACAAACCTTGACTGCCTAAGGCAACGCAAGGAATCAGTTACTGAATACTGGAATGACTTGCGCCTAGAAGCCAAGGAGGCCAATGAGGAGGATGGAACGTTGAGAAGACAGTTCCTTGGAGGAATTAACCGAACGCTCCTAGCCGCATGGGCAGCTGACCACATAGTGGCTACAAATGTCGATACCCTTGCAGCATGGGCAATTGAGAAAGAAAATTAGATCAATATAATAAAACACCTTTAAGGGAACAACAGCATCGATATCCGACAAGCGGGAACGCCTAGAAATCATACTGGAACCTGGAGATTAGACAACAATACAGAAACTCGCGGAGACCCAATAGCCCTGGATGCGACTAAAAAACGCCCACGACTGAACCACCTATGAGCAGAATTTAAATGGAGACGTGACAACAATCTATGCCTGGAATACGCCAGGCCAGGGCACAGATTTAGTGACTGTCAAAATGGAAGAGATGAGAAGGACTCTACCAGACAGTTCAACAGCAAGACCAACAATGACTGCTGGAAACCAAGAACCAATCAGTGCGAAATGGAGATCAGAGAAACACCTGTCAAGTCGGGAAACAAAGAAAGTTTCCAGTAAGAGATGGGCTGTGGGACAAGAAAACCGCAAAGGCGGAATAGGCAATATCTACATAGAACTAGCAAACTAGGAATTATTGTAACAAGAAAAAGACCATGCCATGGTCAAAATGCAACTACATCGCAAGGTCAAGAGAATTATCATTCACAGCATAATTGACTCTGGCGCTACTGAAAACCTTATCGACAAGGAATTCAGCCAACGACACAGCATACGAACGAAGAAAGCAAAACAAATAATGGAAATCTACCTTGCAGATGGGGAGCCAGGTGCCATGGCACCTATTACCCATATAGCGGAAGTACCTATGGACATTGGCAGCCATAGGGAAGTGGCAACCTTCCAGATCGCATAATTGCCCAACCATGATACGGTTTTAGGGCTGCCATGGTTAAGGAAACACGACACGAAAATCGACTGGGAAAGCAATAAGTTTACTTTCAATAGCCAGAGGTGAACAACGGTATGCCTAGAAAGCACACCAGCGGTGGACATAGTCCCCGAAGCAGAAGCCCTGGAAGAGAAATTATATATGCAATTCTCAAAGATCCAGGTCAAGGATGTCCAGAACATCACAATACAAAGATTAAACGAAACAGCAACGATCCCTACCAAGGGGTCAGCAACGGCAGCATGACACATCCTGTATACAACTGAAACCGTCCTGATACCTACAAAAGACCAGGAACCTGTCAGTACCGGAATAGCAATCAAACTACCAGATGCCACCTATTGGTAGGTTGTTCCACGCGGAGGATTAGCAGAGAAACATATGATTACGGTTAAGGCGCGGATAATCGATGCTGACTATACTGGTTAAATCAAGGTAGTACTGGTACACCTGGGATAGGACGATTATACAGTGGAGCCAGGAAGCAGAATCGCATAGTTATTATGCGAAAAGATTGTCATACGACAATGCGAAGAGGAAGAGTAATTGGCTCCCACCAGGAGAGGCGAAGATGGGTTTGGAAGTATCGACAAACTAGATCGCCTAAGGATTGAGATCAATGTGATACCTGACACCTCCTTCGTAAAGTTCTACCGTAGGGGCAAGGTTGCAGGGTTCCTCAAATGGGATTTTATGGCAAACAAGTCTTGCAAGATCGAAGCATTCAATATCAGCACTGAATTGGCCATTAAGGCAAAGAGAGGACAAGTAAACGAGAACACACGGAATATTGTTCCCTGGGAATATCACCAGTACCTGGACATGTTTAAAGAGGAAGAAGAAACACAGCTACCCTCACAGCGGGCGAAGGTTGATGTAGAGATCAACCTAAGGAAACGATAAACGGTACCAGTAATAAAGTTATACCCATTGGGAGAAAGAGAGCTGGAAGAATTAATAGAATACCTCTGTGTCAACAAAAACCGTGGCTGGATCAAAGGTTCTTATGTCAACGGAGGATAACCAATCCTGTTTGTCAAAAAGAACGATGGCCAACTACAACTCTGTGTGGATTACCGAGGACTCAACGAAGTCACCAAAAGGGACCGATACCCATTACCACTCATAGGAGAGGCCTTGGATAGGCTGAGGACAGCAAAAATATTTACCAAACTCGATATCAGAAATGCCTGCCACAACCTCATGATCAAAGAAGGAGACGAATGGAAAACAACATTTACGACAAAATACGATATATACGAATATACGGTCATGCTCTTGGGACTTAAGAACGCCCAGCAGCCTTGCAGATATGGGTGAACAGAATCTTGAGCCGCTTACTAGATATCAGTTGTATTGTCTATCTAGACGATATTCTGATATACTCGCAGAACCTTGAATAACAGCAAGGTCAATTTAGAAATATTATGGAAGCCTTGAGCAAGGAAGGACTCACACTCAAAGCATCTGAGTGTGAGTTTCATAAAGAATGAACATAATCCCAGGAATTCATCATCGCTGGAGACGGAGTCATTGTCGATCCTATCAAGACTGAAGCAATATGTGAATGGAAACCACCAGAGACCAAGAAGGGCATATAATGGTATATAGGATTCTGCAACTTCTATCAGCAATTCATGCAAGGGTTCAGCCGTATAGCCAATCCCTTATATGAGCTCACCAAGAAAGAGTGAAATGGAACTGGACGGACCGACAACAACAGGCATTCGATGAACTCCACCAACTACTAAGTTCTGCACCACTCTTGGTCTATCATGAATCGCAGAAGGAGATCATGATAGAAACTGAAGCCTCAAAATATGTATGCTCTGGCATATTATCACAAAAAGGCGAGGATGCAAAATGGTAACCAGAGGCATACCGCTCGAAAACAATGTCACCCGCAGAATGCAACTACGACATACCTGAGAAAGAGCTATTAGCAAGCGTGCAAGCTGCAAAAGAACGGAGAAGATATCCAATAGGGAGTCGACATCGAGCATTGATACTTACCGACCCCAAGAACCTCGTACCCTTTACAACTAGAGAAGAACTCAATGACCGACAAATTCGCCGTAGTGAAACACTTATCCAATACGATATCAAAATACAATACCAACTGGGAAAGAAGGAGGAAAGCCAGACGCCCTAACGCGAAGAGTCGAAGACATCCCAGGGAAAAATAAAGTAAGGATTCAACAGAAACATAGAATCCTGCTAATAACGGAACACTACTTTGGAGCAAAGGAAGGGGTGAAGTTAACCGAAGAGAATATCGGAATCTGAGAAGCAAGCAAAACTGATATACAGATAAGGGCAATCCACGATGCCCTGGCCCGAGGAGACAAGGAAAAGAAAGCAGTAGCAGTTGGCGCATGCCAATGGAGGGAAGGATACCAGTGGTATCAAGGGAAAATTTGGGTCCCAGAAGAGGAGGCGATAAAGACAACGCTAATAAGACAAAACCACAATCCACCAACAACCAGCCATGGCGGAACCAGCAAAACTACAGCCCTTCTAGCCAGACAGTATTACTGGCCAAAGAAGTGGGACAATATCAAAAGATTTGTCCAAAACTGCTATAACTGCCAAAGGAAAAAAGCAATCCGGGATGCAAGATATGGACTACTGCAGTCAAACGAAGCACCACACCAACCATCGAAATCCATAGCAATAGACTTTATCACCAACCTCCCGATATCAGACGGCTATGACGCCATACTGGTACTAATTGACTGATTAACTAAAATTAGTCACTTCATACCTTGCAACAAGGACATGAATACTAAAGACTTTGTGCAAATATTCCTGAGGGAAATATTTCGCATACATGGACTAACACAGGATATTATGACCGAACGAGGAACCTTGTTCTCATCAGAACTATAGAGACAAACAAGGGAATCATTAGGGATAGAAAGGAGGTAGAGTAGTGTTTTCCATCCTCAGACCGATGGACAAACCCAGAGGACAAATGGGATACCCAAACAATACCTGCGAGCCTATATCAACTATTAACAAGACGACTGGGCTGACCTACTACCAGTGGCAGTATTCACACACAACAACGCAAGACAAGAATCAATAATGACCACACTATTCTATGCGAACTATGGTAACTACCCAGAACATGAGGCGATTGGCCACATAATACCAAAAGAGAGAACCGATAAGTATAAAAAGGGTCAGCTGTACAGTATCCTACGTCAGGTAATTGTGTGTGCACAGTTAAAAAAAAAAGACAATTATGATTGGCACAGAAAGCCCGATTTGAATCTCAAGTCAGGCAATATGGTCTGGTTACTGCCAAGAAACATCAGGACCACAAGACCATGCAAGAAGCTTGACTACAAGAAAATCAGACCATTCAAGATCCTTACAAAGGTGGGCACAAGTGCCTATAAATTGGCCCTACCCCAACAGATGAAGGTCCACAACACCTTCCACATCTCACTCCACGAAGCCTATCACTACAATCAATTCCCCTCACAAAGACAATCACCACCAGCTCCAATCGAAATCGAAGGAGGAAGCGACTACTAACGCGAAGAAATCATTGATTCATTAGTACATCGATGATGGCTGCAATACAGAGCCCAGAGGACCGGCTACTCTCCTGAACACAACAAAACTTGATACCCGGCAAAGAAATTCAACAATGCCAGTATCGCCATTGAACATTTCCATCACCAGGACCCAGGAAAGCCCTGAATAGGTTACAGTCAAGATCGAAACCGTGGAGGAACAACCAAAGTAACAAATAACCTTAGGACCCGCCGGCGGTAGGGGCAATAGCCCACGCCCTATCACAGCAACGAGCCCCCCATATGCAACCTAGGAGGAAAGTCAAAAACAGGCAGAACATAACCCTTTTACATGGACTGCCTGCTATGACTACGACTGCCACATTCATTTACGCGATAAGGAAGGATCTAATTGGTTTCCTAAACAGCCAAAAATACGCCAACAACAACAAGCACACAAGGACATGTCCAGGATCCATTGCTTCAAGGACAACTGCCGTGTACATCGATACGACAAAATCGATGCAGGGTATTCCCCCAGATGCACCTTGCAAGCCGCACCCCTGAACGAAAATGATGCATGCATACGGAAAATAAAGGCAACTGTGAGGAGACAGTTGATGATAGACAGGGGAAAAAATATAGAGACGGATACTCGTCCAGATGTGGGATGTCTGGAATGCCAGATTAAGGGGTTACGAAACCAATTGGGCACCGCTGAAGCCACAATTCACAACCATAAACAGGTCATCAGACCTACCAGAGGATTATTGCCAACAGTGATCGAATGATCAGAACAGCGAACCTAACATTTGAAGAAGTCTGCAAAAGTTGGCAGCACGCCGCACATTTGGGTCAGAAGTTGTGAAAGGAATTAAGCAGGTTTGGAGAAAGCTTTACGAGAATAGGACTTTGAGCCTGGTGGGACTCAGGCTGATCGGAGAGGAGAGCTAATGTCACGATTGGTGAATAAGCCAGGCAGGATTTCACATACCTCATAGTTATGAGTCATAAGGCTAGCAGAATTCGCACTATGACTCAGTGGTAGTCTTGGGGTCTCACATGATGCACACTAGTGCAGTCATTATGATATTGTGATTAGTTGATCGTGCGTATGACCCACATTGGTGAGTCATATGATGTAATGATTCTTGCACATAACACACCTTATAAGTCATGGGTTTTGCATATGTGACCACTTTAGGACACAAGACTTGTTTTATGAGTTTTGATTGGATAGGGACAATGCGCAGTTGACTCATAGGAGTCTGCTGATGGATTTCATTATATGACTCAATATGAGTCATGCCGAGAGTGTGACTCATAGGTATGAGTCACCTGGGTTAGGGTTGAGGGAAGAGTTCCTATCTAAGGACCTCTAGGCGGCCTGTAGTTAGGACACACTTCGCTTCCCCTATTTTCCTGCTCCTACATTTTGCACCACCATGTCAAAAGTGTACTCGGTTCCCACGATCCTACCCACACCTCGCCTCGCTTAGGTCCTTACGTACCATAAGCCTGGTCATGGTACAAGCCGGTCCCCCTCCTTCCCCTCTCTTCCCATGCCCTCCTGCACTACTCTCAGCCACTGCCTCCACAGTGGACATCCCCCCCCATCTCATGTTCCTCTCCTCCTTCTATGACGAAACTAAGGAAGTCATCAACTTCTCCTCCACTCAGGGCCCTACCATCACTCCCTCAGGCCTCGATGACCTCTCGACTGGTGAGATCACCTTGATCCCGCTCATATGTGGCGCTATTCGTGCAATCTCAACCCTCGGTGCCCCACTCGACTCCCTCTCCTCAGCAGTCGCACTTCTCATTGCTGGCTTACCCAACTCGACTCAAACTGCTGACCCTGCAGCCCCCAGCCTGTGCTCAATCCGTTCAGAGCTTCGTGACCTAGCCCACCGTGCCACTCTTACACCTCCCCTAGTCACCACCACCACTCCTCCTACTATGCCTCCCTGCCCGGCATGACCCAGAGGCGCCCCACGCTCCCATCTGCCCTTCCTACCCTACCTCCTGCCCCTGCCTCTGAAGGCACCCCCCTGGTGATCCATGGTTTCTCTGGTGATCCGTTCCACGACCGCGATACCTCTGCTCCCTCCTAAGCCCAGATCGTGGTAGGTAGAAGGACTAGGAGAAAGTCCCCAACCAGTTCTCCCTCTGCAGCCAAAGTTTTGGCTGCTGCTGCCAACCAAGCCACCACGGCCTCCTACAGTTCTGGCTCCCCCTCCCCTCAAGCACAACCACCACCTCCAACACCCCAGCTCACCACTGCAGCTCGCCGTTTCTTCGCCCATCTCTCATCACCTCCCCTCCGCCCTGATGCAGCTGTTATGGCTGGCCTTCTTCTTGACCTGGCAGTCTCAGTACTCGTCGATGCCAACTTTACCCTTCCCCGTGGTTTCTAGGCCTCGGTCAACGACCGGGGCTCTCTCTCCCTAACTGGCCTGGATGGCCAAGTTCTTCCCCTCTCTTACCCTCAATACTTCGAGGCCCTCACTAGGCGCCTCAACCCGTCCTTCCCAGTCGGTGACAACCATTGGCTCCCCATCCGCCCGGCTCCTACAGCCGTTCAGATTGCCATCCACTCGGGTCCCTCCGCATGCCTCCCCAAGAATGATGATGAACTCTACTCCCGCATCTCCACTTCAATCCTCAACTCCACCGGTGTTCCTATCCTGTCTGCTAGGTTTCTCAGTAGGGACCCGGCCTCCCGCCTCAAACACTTTTGCTCGCTAGTCATAACTACCGCACCTGAGCATGCCTCCTCACTCCTACTACATGTTCCCCTTTTCGCAGCCAACAGGCGCACTGAAAGGGCCTTCTCCTCCTCTCACTACATACAATGCTACAACTGCTGGGCCCTTGGTCATGTGGCCCCACGATGTAAAACACCCACCCAGTCTGCCCCTTCTGCTCTCTTCACCACACGAGGGCAGACCATAGATGCTCCAATCCCTCATGCCCCAAGCAGGGCAACACCAAAGCCGTGCTCAGCTGCTGCCTGACCTCACCCCCCCGCTGCCCGAACTGTGAAGGGGATCACTCCGCCCGTGATCTGGACTTCCCATCTAGACCAGCTCCTCCGCCCCCTGCCCCGGCTCCGACCCAACCCACCCAGATGATGATGAGATGGACGTATTGCCAGATCTTCCCCCTGGCTCTACGACCGCCTCCTACCCCTCCACACCTCCTCCAGGTCCTTTAGGTCCTGCCGTTGACTTAACCACCCCCAGGCCCATGAGGCCTGTCCAGTCCGCCCCTGGAATGTCCAGGTCTTCCACACGGCTTGGTGCCCCGCCCAGCCAGGTGCCGCCCAGCCCCTCTCCTGTCCCCCGTGATCCTAAAGGCTCAGCCCACTAATGGATTACCCAACTATCCCTCGCCTGCAACAGGCCCCTTGGGCCTGGTCCTTTCTCTCCCTCGCTCAACACAACTGCCTGGTTAGCTGAGATGTGTTTTCTTCCTTTTGTAAATCCTTAGTTGAACTTTCCTTTCCAAATTCCCTGGTCTGTATCCAGGACCCCCCTGTGCTTCCAGGTCGTGTCCCCAGTTTTTTGGGTTTCTAGTTCTTCTCCCCTCCCTGCTCCTCCCCTAAAAAGCCACGCCTAGCTGGTTATCTTTCTCCCTCCTTACTTTCTATGAGTGTCATACTTCCCATTTTCTTCGGGAGATCTGACACTAAGGGCCTTGATTTTTTCCAGATCGACGAACGGTTTGGTTTTTCCTTTTCATGCCTCCAGGTTCTGAACTCATATTCACTCCCCTGGAGGGCCTCCTCCTCTCGTACTATTTCTCCTATTTAATTGTTTCCCCTAGATGGGTTTCCTATTCTCTCCCTAGGCAATTTTAACATTCACCACCCCTCCTGTGACTCATTAAGGGCCCACTCTCTTACTGAGTTAGCGGTTTCCTTTCCTTACTTGTCAAGAGCAGCTGGGTTTAGCCACCAGCTCTTGAATACCCATGGGGTCTTCACCTGCTTCCCTCTGGGTGGCAGTGGCAGGCCTTCAGTTTTAGATCTTTCCTTTGCCTCTCCAGGTATATTTCCATATTTCTCCTCATGGAGCACCCCTCTCCCTTTGTCTGACTCAGATCATGTTCCGATTTTGCTCTCTTTTAGGCATCCTTTGGACTCACATCCACCTCCCCGGCCCAAATGGGCCCTGACTGACTGGGCTACCCTCTCGCCTCTGCTTGAGGACATCACAATCCCTAACGCCCGCCGCCTCGCGACCTCTGCTTTTCTCTCCTCCTGGTTCGACACAAACTTTGGTCGCATTCTGTCCTTACCCCGTAAGCACACGCCCCTCTCACGTACTGTCGCCCAGGCCCAAGCCCATTTGGTCACCCCTCCACTCTACTCTTATGAAAGAACACCACTACGCAGCTCGCAAAGCCCGGTCTACCCATTCTACCAGTGACATCTCTGGTGCCAGGCTTGCCTGCCTCGGCTACTTCAAAGCCATAAAAAGAGCAAAAAAGGCCCACTGGACATCCCTCCGATTGAACGCCACTCCCTCCTCCCTCTGGGCCACCAAGCAACTTGCCCAAAGTTCATCCCACAACCCGCTTCCCTACCCTCCCAGGGTTCGACACTCCTGAGTCCATTGACAGTGCCCTCCTCAACCACTTCTTTCCAGCTGGTCCCGCATCGCGCCCTCACTCCATCCTTCGCCCCTACTGTGATTCTCTTGGGCTGTCCGTATGCGAGATCTCTGCCGCCCTCAGGGCCTCTTCCTCATCCTCTGCGCCGGGTCCTGACACCATCCCCTATGGGGTATGGAAAGTGGTCCACCGCACAACTCCTTGCTTATTAGTCGCCCTCCTCTCCCCTCTACACCTCCATGGATTCCACCCTCCCTTCCTTAAAAATGCCAATGCAGTTGTCCAGGACAAGCTAGGAAAGCCGTCCTACGACACTCCAGCGTCCTTTAGGGTCATTGTTCTTCTCGAGATAATCTCCCTGGTACTTACTGAGAATTATCGCCTCCCACCTCGCCCTCATCGCAAGTGCCTGTTGCCTCCTCAGCCCCAACCAATGCGGCTCCCTTGCGGGCCTTTCCTGCTTTGACGCCGTCACCACCCTAGCCTATAAAGTACCCAACCTCCACCACCCAGCTCTATGTGTCTCCACACTCCTGCTTAACATTTAAGGTGGTTTTGAAAACGTGGTCCCTGACTTTCTCTCCTCTTTACTCAGGAAAAAAGAGGTCAAACACTAGCTTATCTCCTGGGCCCGGTCCTTCCTCACTGGCCGCACTTGTAGTCTTCTCTTCCAGAGCTTCCAGGGAATCTTTTCTTCCGTTTCTGTTGGCACCCCTCAGAGGTCTCCTGTATCTCCTTTGCTTTTTTTTATATAAGTTTTTTCTCTTTATTGTTCCCCTTTAAGGGGCCTTATACCTTTCAATGTTGATGACTTTGCATTGACTGTATCATCTTCTTCCTATTGCCGCAATGTGCAGCTGCTTCAAGCAGCCTATTCCAGGAATAAGGGTCGCGGAGAAGCGCGCAATGTCCCCTTCTCAGTCCCCAAGACGGAGCTCATTCACTGGCACACCAAGAACCAGCGTGGCTCCCCTTGGATTATCCCCATACACTTGGGTGGGCAGCTCTTCCATCCCGCCAGCTCACTCAGGTGGCTGGATTACTGGCTCAACAAATCCCTCTCCACATCAACTCACTTCTCCAAACGACTTGCCCTTGCTCAGGGTGCCTTTTCCACTGTACGTAGGTATTCTCCACCTTGGGCTGGCCTCTCCCCACACCTTTGCAACCGCCTTGCGGTCTCTGTCCTCCTCCCCATTCTCACCTATGGAGCCGACCTCTTCATACCCGCCCGCGGAATAATACGGCACATGGACGTCTTCTGCACCTGATCCAAATATGGGTTACCAACTGCTTCCGCACCACCAGACTCTCTCTCCTAGACGGAGCTCATTCACTGGCGCACCAAGAACCAGCGTGGCTCCCCTTGGATTATTCCCACACACTTGGATGGGCAGTTCTTCCATCCCGCCAGCTCCCTTAGGTTGCTGGGCTACTGGCTCACCCTATCCCTTTCTAAATCAACTCACTTATCCTAACAACTTGCCCTTGCTCAAGGCACCTTCTCCACTCTCCGCAGGCTTTCCCCACCAGGGTTTCGACTCTCCCCCTACCTGTGCCACCGCCTTGCTGTCTCCCTCCTACTCCCCATCCTCACCTATGGGGCTAACCTCTTCATACCCTCCCGCGGAATGCTACAGCACATGGACGTCTTCTGGCACTGGATCCAGAGATGGGTTACTAATTGCTTCCAATCTACCAGACTCTCAGTCCTTTCACTTATGAGCTGCCTCCCTCCTATTGGCCTCCTTTGCGCCTATTGTGGCAGACTTTCTGCGCATAGACTAGCATGTGCCTCACCCACTATCAACCCAGCCGCGGGGCGGTTCCCCTGGACTTTCCTTCCCTCCTGCCGTCTCGCACCCGTGACTCGTGGCGTCACCTCACACGCCGCAAACAACCCAATGTCAATCCTCTCCCCTGGAAAACTGCCCCACCCTCTAAACCAGTCGGCACCGGCCTCCCGCTGGATGCAATGGCCCACCTTCTCCTCCCTATCCTGGGATCATTGTCCTTCGCCCGCTTGCCACCTGCTGATTTCTCACCACTCTGTCCTCCTCTTCCCCCGCTTCCTGCCATGCGAATCGCCTATACTGGCCTTAGGAGGCGGGGGCACCAGAGCCTCATCAACGACTGGGTAGAGGCCTACCCTCCACCACACTACTACCCCTATAAACCTTCCCTATCCCCCCACCCTTTCATGGGCCTCGCCAAGTTTATGGCGGGCTGCATTCACCAAATGCGTGCCCTTTAGAGCTACCTTACCCTTCATACCTCCTCAGCCTCCGAAGGGGCGTGCACCCCTGTCCACGATGCTGGGATTTCGATGAAGACATCCAGCATGCCATACTCTCCTGCACGGCCACTGCTGATGCCCGCAGATGGAACCTCCAAGGTGTCGTGGGGATAAGCGTGGACGACCCCATCTGGTCTCCTATACCACTCCTCCTCAACCTGGTCGCCTATTTACAAGAGGCGCAGGTCGGCTTCTCTCCGGACAAGTTGCTATCCCGCCCCTGATCGGCACCTCCTTTGGTTGCCCTAACCCTTATAGGGCCCCCTGCCCACACTCACTTTTCGTCCCCTAATTTTTAATAATTTGTGGTTAATTCTTACCTGATGGCTTGGTTTCTGTATGTTTCCTGGGCTGGATTTTCCTTTTTTGAGTTTACCGTACGAGGTGTATGGACAGTTACTTGTCCCGTTGGAGCTTTATTTGGCCTTGCTTTCTTTTGTTTTTAGTTTTTGGGTTTAAGGTTTTGTTTATGCCATAGCTAGCACTACTTGCGAGTTCTTGTACCTTAACAACAAATATATGATATAAAAAAAAAAAGAAAAAAAAAAAAGAACGGCTGGTAGTTAGGAATCGTCACGCAACCATCTAAGTTCTTTCTTATACAATTACTTTAACTCTTTACTTTTCCGCTACTCTATTGGCGTTGTGCTATAGGAACCATAGGGTTTTAGCTTTCAATAAAACATAGGTATAGGCCTAAGAACAATAGAGGATCTTCGCCTAGTACTATTCATTGCAATAGGAGTCCTACCTTGGTGGCGGAGAATAGAGCCACGACCGGTACCGTTCTATAAAGACAGCCTGGTTATCCTCATCAAACCTATAGAGAAGTAGTTACCTATGGCAAGTCAGCTGACAGCATAGGATCGTAACAAAAGGCTACTCCAATTCAAGAAAAGGAAGCACCAAATAGTCCCCATATGGTTAATCCAAGCACCTTGCGTCTCCGGCAATGGTGAGCTTGTCAACTGGTTGTGAATGATGTTCAAGCTCCAGTGACTAACCTCCCTGCTGCCCTCAGCTTTACAACCTCCTCCGTACCCAATAATTATCAGCCAGTAGGTTCTACACTATGCCAGCAAACAGCTGAAAACATCAAGTGCCGATCAACATGCAGAATTCTTCTCGCAAACGGTACTCCAATGGCCATGCCGTGTTGGAAAGCACTAGGTTGCCTCATCTGAAAGAGTACAGATATTACAAAAGGCCATCAAGGATATCAAAAAAGTCCTTTTTCCCCGTGCGAATTGGAAGAAGCAATAACTTCCCACTTTGGATTTCCAACTCCATTATAATGTGCTCCGCTTATTGAAGTTGCAGTTATTCCAGGAGAGACAAAGCCTTTCAAGGCCAGGATTAGATCTTTTAAAGTTGAGAGTACCCTTAGCAAAGCAAGTAGCTGAAGAAAGCCAGTTGGGTTGGCGTGTGATGTGGCGAATCAAGAGAGATGAGGTATCCGGAGTAAAATAAATCCGGTTTACATCCAGAAGACAAGGACAGCACCAGAAGGATTCCTCTAGGTTGAATGATGAGAGTGTTTTATTAGCTGTTCGTGATTATATTTCGAAAGCTGCTCAAAGTAAGTTATGCCAATTGCACAAAATTTGTAAGGTGCTCCTTTTACATTACACATAATATATGCAAATATTGAAAGATATCGACTCTGATCAAATCGCACAGGCAATCAACCGGTCCTGGACCGAGGTAGTGGACCTTATTATCGGCCCAGCTGGCCCGAGCAATGTTGAACATATTCAGTAGGCAATCTCTACTCGAACAGGCACGCAATGGCTTTCCAAACTCGGCTTTAAGTGGAAAGAGGTTGCCAAAGGGGTTTACCGAGATGGTTACCAAATGGTAGACGTAATTGCCTGTCAGAAACATATTTTCTTAGCCACTTTATGCTAACTCTATTCTCGTTTAATGGTTTGGGATACTGAACTTGTGCCAGAGCCAACACTGCCAGTCTTACAGGGAGAGGAACAGGCTGTAATTGTAGTATTACATGATGAGTGTACTTTTAACACCAACAATGGTCAAAGGTCTATAGGGACTCACGAGGACCATAATCCAATTAGAAAGAGAGGTATTGGCCAAGGTCTGCATGTTTCAGACCTCAAAACGCCAATTGGTCGTCTTGGTTGATGTAGTGCTTGCGAGATTATCAAGTATGGAGGCGATGTCTGGTGTGATGGGGCGAAGCTGCAAAACCAAATCAAAGACAAGCCTATCCCTGCCTTTGAAGCTCAATTCCCTGGCTGCCAGGCATTATTTATGTTTGACAATGCCAAAAATCATCTCAAGTACGCCGACAATGCCCTTCGAATTTCTAGGATAAACCTTGAAGATGGTGGAAAAAATGCAAAGCCACTGAGAAGCAGGTTTGTCTTTGATGCACAGCATCCAGATAGTGGTTGGCATCAATCGATGATTACTGAAAACGGAGTTCCCAAAGGTCTAAGAACAGTCTTGACAGAAAGGGGTTTATGGCCAACTAGTAGACCAAGATTTCGAACCCAATGCACCATTAAATCCTCCTCAGGCAAGACTAAACTAAACTCTCAATGCCTAAAAGGTGGTATATGTTGTGCTCGGGCTTTGCTGTCTTCTCAACCAGACTTCAAGGCTCAAATGGGAGAGTTTCGTGAGGTTATCGAAGCTACAGGGCATCTTGTCCTTTTCTATACACCATTTCACTACGAGTTGAATTTCATTGAGTACTTCTGGGAAGCAGCCAAACGATATACACGCACACATGGTGAGTATTCATTTGCCACACTCAAGCGATTGATCCCTGAACTCTAGGCTCGAATACCGAATCATTTGATATAGGATTATTCCTATTGTGTGAAGCGTATTATGGATGCTTATGAGACTGGAGCAATTTATGGGTCAGCAATGTATAAATCTATTGTTTCTACCAAATATAAATCTCACAGACATGTATCAGAGAGTTGATGTATTATAGAATTAATCAATTGTACCTTATTATTACCTTATAAAAGTGCTGTGGCTTGAATATAGGAAAAATAACTATGAACTATCATGGAATTGAACCATGGTCAATTATTTCGATTTGTAGCTGATTGCCAAGCCGTCCCCTGTTGCATAATATTTACTTAACAGTATAGACGGCCTGCACCATACCTGTTTAGTCAATACAGTGGTTTCACTCACTAGGTGAGCTATGTAGTTACCAGTATAGCTGCTGCTTGGCCAACAAGACCAGGTAGACTAAAACACTTGCATTGACAGAATCACCACTTGGCAACAGCTTTTTAACTATGATTTTGAGTCCAATGTCGACTTGACAGTAGGCTACGGAAAAGGCTTTGTACAGAAAGATTTTTTCTCTCACTTAAACATAAATTATATGCATTGCAGAAAATCAATTGAACTGGTTGACTCTCCTGATACGAGTAAACCACAGCCTTCCGAATATTACGCGGTCTAAGTTCTGCATTTAGAAACTGTGAGTGGAGAAGGGTGTTGATTTGTGGTCGGAGTAGGGATGGGGGTCGATGTCCTTAATAATTGTTCCTTGATCAACATGATCGGCACTGGCCTTGGATATCCAACTATCCTTTCAAGAAAAACTTGCCCTGAGTGTAGCCACGGCTTAAAAAAATTAAATTCTATCACTTTGATTTTATTATCTATCTTTTTACCTTCTGGGAACTTTATTGGTGTCTTTGATATGGTCGCAACCTTAGGATCCATCTTCCAACAGGCTTCCCCTGTTACAATGCCCAAGCTTTTATTCTTCTTTAGTTCCTCAAGCTCTTAATCCATGGCAGATATCAACTCATAGTCAAGAAAGATTTTTATGGCTTAGTGGTCCCTGGTTGAATGTTTGTCAGCTTTTTGGCTAGTGGCTAAGTGAACCAGTCATCAGAGTTGCTTTGCATAGCTTATAGCAGGACGTTTATAGATTCATCCAGATAGGCGGAATGAATCCTTAAGTCGGACAACTTACTCATACTTCCATGTTTGTTGGTCCAGTGGGGTAACTGATAGAACTTGGTGTGGAATATTTTCTAATAGTGAAGATATTTCTGGTGTCGTTGCTGGTTGGGGTGTGTTCTCATGTTCCTGGTCCTTTAGCCTGTTAACAGAGGTTGTTGCAGTTGGACAGGAATAGGAGTAGACTGTCATATAAGGTGCCTGGAGGATCGGTTTCATTGTGGTATTAACAAGTGGTATTATCATATTGGTTGTTGAATAGAGTTGGCAATTGTCAATTAGCTAGTGTTACGATGGCAGGTAGATACTGTATATCTTAACGAAAGGGGTATTATATAGGAGATATCCTTGGATTGTGTGGGCATCATTTTCAAGACAGGTGCTCCTTACTCCACTGGTAGGTGGATGAAAATCTTTGTCTTGTGAGGCTGTAGGTGGTTGATCAACTGCCTTTAGTGATAGAGAGATTCATAGAGCCTCAATTGCCCTAAGAATCAGTTACGGAGTCTATTCCGTATAGACAGGGTGGTCGAGATACTTTTCATCATAAGAGTGTGGGGTAGGCAAGTTCACATAGTCTATAGTGCGGAAATGATCTTTCGGTTAGAAGGTTCATCAATAGCATTTGATTTGTGGGAGTAGGCAGGGTCAAGTCATGCTTAATATATTACTGGTCCAATAGTTTTAGCATGGTAGAATTAACATACATGCCTCAATTAAGTATCCGGAATCATCTAATGAGGGCATTATTTCATGTATGACTTGTCGTGATTATAATGGTGAAACTTTAATCATATCGGACTTAGAATGTAGAGTATAAACCTGATGGTATCTAGTGCAATCATAAATTGACCTAATTTAATAATTAGATTTACGGAAGGATTCTTTCTAGAATTTTCCACTGAGATCAGAATTAATTATTATGAAAGGGGTCCACAGTGGTCTTCTAGTTTTGTTGGTATTGGCTTCCTCGTGGTGGATTTTGATGTAAGGCATACCAGGTATTGCCAATCTTTCGGAGCTTTGTGGATAGCAGGATTATCAGACTAGTTGTTGCTTTTAATAATGTTAGGCGAATGGTGACCTAGGGCTTCATACCATTTCTGGTAGGTCATTTTTTAAGCTAACATTTTCTATTCTTGTACAACATTATCTTGTCAATCAAGTCTTTCCTATATAACCTCATTTTTATTTCCCAGAAGAATGAATATATTCAGAGCAGAGGTAACCAATGAAACTCTAAGTCCCAAAGAAACAATAGTGTGCCACGACAACAAGTTATAAGTACCCAACTCATGAACCCAGAGGACACGTTTTAGGCACACAGTTTCAACTTCCCCTTTAGATGTTAGTGCTTAGAGCTGGACAATTCCACAGCTACATGACTCGATTACCCAAGCATCTCTTAAACGTACAGGGTCTTGTTCTTTTCACATTTATAAGAAGATTTACGTTGTTTACCATATGGGAGCTTGCACTGGTTACAAAGACTCAGTGAGAGTGTTGGAGGCTTTTGGTAGTGGAGTAGAGGGGGATGATCTACTGACTCGTTCAAATATTTCTTCTATTCCGATCTTAGCCCTTTTATCAGTTCTTCTGTCCGTCTTCTACAGGTTGTCAGCTTTGAGCTTTGCACAATGACTCCATGTATTGCTTAGGCTGTGAGTATTGGTTAATGCTTTTTGCAGTAGGTACATTCCTTAGGATTTTCTGACCAGGCCTGTATCCGAGTTTTCATCCAAGGGATCCATTGAGTAATTTTGACATAAGGGCTTTTATATCCCGTATTATACCCAAGTTAACTGAGGTCGAAGTTTGAAACTTTTTTACTTTTGTTATTTTATTTAACTCATATATTATCTGGTAACGTACAGCAACCTGCATGCAGCCCTAGCTATGGCAAAAATGAAACCTTAATCTCAAACAAACAAACCAAAGAAATATCAAAATCCTATCTCCCAGTCGTAGAGGTAACATCAGTGTTCCCAAAATGGAGGTTAATCAAGCAAGGAATGAATATAACAAAATCCAAAACACTGTAATGAAATTCATAACAACATGAGAGAATAAAAGCCACTAGAGTAGAGCATCCATGCTGACTTAGGGTGAGAGTGACCTACTGGCCGGCATGGATAGGGCGAATGCGGTTGCAGATTCTAAAATTTAGGCGCGATGGGCCTGTAGATGGTCTACTGAGGACCAGATGTTGCATCCAGGGATAAGACTGCCGATGTCAGCTAGGGTACCGCGGCATCTGGAGGCCTTGGCGGAACAAAGGAGGAATTCATGAACCATGGTCTTCTACTCCACTTCGTAATAAGGACCGAGTTGAAGGGGGTCAGGGTCGTAACCGGATGTGTGGGCACCAAGTAGCTTTTACCTGTCCATATTAGGGGAATTCTTCTAGCAGTAATCTTAGCCAACCCCATGAAGGGGTTTTGAGGCAGCCGTGGTGCATAGCGGTAGGAGATGGGTGGAGGTGCTTGAAGTGTCCAATCATTGAGAAGGAGGGCCTTACAGGCATTCTTGAGGAAGCTACAGCTTCTCGTTGTTGGGAGTAGGGGTAGAATTTCTGCTAGGAGTAGGTGAGAATAGGCCATGGGGAAGGTTCTAACAGTGGGAATCAAGGGGAGAAGAGGGTGATACATTGTGTCAGTGGGCAGGTGGCGCCTAGGGAGGAGAAACGGTTTGTACCAGTTCCAGGGGACTGATATGTAGTTTTGTTTGCGCCCCTGAAATGTACCACAGGAGTCGGTTCCAGAGGCAGCGCTGTATGCAATTGGAAAGTAAGCTGGAAGCCTTGCAGCAGCAGGGTTAATGAGGGGGAGGACCAGGCAGGAACAGGGCCGCCACGCGCTACTGGTGTGAAAGGAGTGAGGAGATTGGAGCCAGACAGGCTTCAAAGTTAAGTATAGAGATGGGGGTGGAGGAGAAGCAGTTGGTGATCCAACAAAGCACTGTGATACAAAGAGTTGTCCTCTATCAAGGGTGACTTAGGTGGGGGAGAACATTTCGGCTGCTTAAGTGAGGATTGGGAGGACAAGACCAGCCACCAGCCGATGTGCCATGTAGGGACAGAGGCCTAGTCTAGGTGGTAATAGTTGTTTGAGGATGGAGAAGGCTGCCTGGGCGACAGCAATCCTTTTGATGAAGTGGGTGGTGGCTTCCATGGTAGGCATGAACCAATAGCCTAGCCAGCATACTGGTGAGGAAGGGGAGAGGAGAGACCCAGTGAGGCCTATGGGGGAGTAGGAAATAGGAGAGAGATCCTTTGGTGTGCGCCAGTGAATAAGCTCAGATTTAAAGGCTAAGAAGGATACATCTAGCTTAGCTGCCCAGTAAGTAAGTAAAGAAAAAAACTGAGGAAGTAACTGAATATTCCTTCTGTAAGAGACAGAAGAAACTCTAATAGAAAAATTAACATAGGACTTTATAACCCCTTGGGATATGGAAAAATGTAAGTGTGAAACGTAGATCACAAATAAAAGAGTCGATATAGGGGATCCTTAGGGAGTTACAACTGAAACCAGGTGAGAATTTTGCAACTACCGCTTGAAAGAGGACGCGGCAAGGACACTCAGTAAGCAAAGAACAGACCCAATAGGTCATGTATCTAGGGATATCTCAGGATTGGAGAAGTTGCGTAAGTGATGCGGCAGATATCTTCTCGAAAACTCGTTTAATGTCGCGGAAATAGGAGGAAACTTTCATATTGGGGTGTTGTCGTGAGCCAGCCTCTGAGGAGAGGGCCGCACAGGCATCAAAGGTACTGAACCCAGGAAGAAAACCGCACTAGTTGGGGTTGACCAAATCAACTGATCTGGCCATTGGGGCAAGGGGGTAAGCCATTATCCTTTCCTGGAGTTAGGACACCGCCTCTAGGAGAACAAGGATGTGCAAGGAGGCAGGGGAGAAGTAGTTAGTCTTACCAGGTTTCGGGAGAACGATACAATTTGCTCTTTTGAGGGGCAATGAATTTTATTGGAGGAGATGAATGGGACCTAGGAGGTGTCGTGGGATGCAGGAGTCGATAGTTTGAACCTTCTTCCTAATCCCATAAGGGATGTGGTCAGGTCGTGGAGCTGAGGTATTGTAGGATTTGCTAAGGTTGCGGGAGATTTCTTCATTGTGGAGAGAGGTGGTGTCGTTGTCACACGTTAGAATGAGGGGGTTAGTAGGGGAGGTTTGGCAGGAAAGAAGTCGTCTCAGAGGGAGGTGTTGATTTCCTCATGTATGTCGGGGTAAGGGAAGGAGGGGAACCATTCAGGTTGGCGGCCGCAAGCGAGGCGTCTAGCGTTTACACTTACTGGTGTCATCATTGGCTAAGAATTGCTTCCAGTGTTAAGATTTGGCTCTCTTGAGAGCCTTGAAGTAAGTGTTGCGATGTTGTCAGCAAAGTTCCAGTGATTGAGGTGTGTTTTGTAGGCGGTGGGTCCTAGCCGTGCAGTGGAAGGCTTATCTAATGTGAGATAGTTCCAGGGAATACCAGGATTTGGCAAGGACGGAGGAGCGTTTGTACGGTATGTGGCTTTTGAATAAGGAGGTGAGGGAGCTGAGATGTCTAATTATAAACTCATCAACCAAACTGTTAGTCGGGTATGTAGGGGGGGGCAGAATCTGATAGTCCTTGAGGAGTGTGGCGCGAATATCCCAGCTAGTCTTTGACCAGTCTGGAGAAGGAGGGGAGCTCTAAGAAGCGAGTCTGTGAAGATAAGGTTGATAGGGAGGTGATCAGAGCCTGTGAACTAGAGATTGGTATCCCATTTGTTAAAGAGCGGGAGGATATGAACATTGGCAAATGCCAGGTCAAGAACAGCAAGCCGAGTGTTGATGTTGAATGGGAATCGTGTGGAAAGCCCTGAAGTGTTTAGAAGTTGGAAGTGGAGCTCGGAGCTGAGCTCAAAGTATGTAGAGGATATAGAAAACTTATTGTTAGAAATGAGGCATAGCGGGTCAAAGTAGGGGTGGTGGATGTTAAAGTCACCTACCACCAGAATAAGGAAAGGGTGTGAGGTGAACACATCTTCAGGAGTCACTGTACTGGACCTAGACGAAGTGACATTAGTGCAGTATAGGTTGTATAACCTGAATCTTTCCTAGTTAGAATAAAAAAACCCCTAGGGTGAGAAGATATCAACTGCCATAAGGTGTGGGCGGTCAAAAAAGTAGCGAAGTAGCCAGTAGCTCTGAATGAGCTCTGTAGAATCATAAACTGCAACCTTGAGAGGGATACCAGTGGTGGGTAGTGGGTAAAAGGCCTTGAAGCCAGCGAAGATGGGTGGTTGCTCTCTATAAACTGGTGGGTCCTGGAGGAGAACCAGTTATGGGGAGGAGGGGAGAGTCCAGAAAGTGTTAAAAAGGGAAAGAAAAACACACCAGCTTCCAATTCAGATGTGTTGTATAAGGGAAAGTTGATTAAGAGGGTGTGGAGGTGGGGGCTGATGGATATCTGCATGAGTAATAGAGGGGTATGCATTGATTGTTCAGACGAAGTGGGAGGAGGAGGGGGGGAGGAATCAGCCGACGGGGGGAGTGGGTTAAATGCCCTGAGATGTGGGGCTTGGAAAGGTCCAGCCGGAGGAGGAGCACGTGGGGTGGTAAGGTCCATCGCAGGTGCTGAAGGAGGAGTGGAAGGGACTTCAGGTGCTGCAGCCAAGGTGAGAGTATCCTCCCTTAAGTCCATGGTGTCCTGGAGTTGGACTTGGGAGTGCGGGGGCAATGGTGAGGGGATGGGACAAGAGGGCTAGTTGAGTTCAGTTTCAGTGTGTGATTTACCACAGTTAGAGCAGCGCAAGGGGCTAGCTGGGAAGCAGGCAGCTACTGCTTTGAGGTGGCCACCTACGGGGCAGGTGGGATTGGAGCAGCGATGAGAAGACCATGGATGAGCGTTTGCACAAAGGGGCAACTGGAGTTAGTTGCTTTGCAAGCAAGGGCTGGGTGTCCATAGTTCCAGCATTTCCGGCACTACATGAAACTATTAGTGGAGGGACCTCTCACAACCTTTCTTGTGCAAAGATGAGAGGCTGATTTAAGATCCAAATCTGACAGCGTCAGCTAGGGGAACTGTTACAACAACGGAGCAATACTTCTTGAGTGCCTTCAGGTCAGGGTCAGGCACAGTAGCTAGCAGAAAATATAGTGACGTCAACAGCATTGCGAATGGATTTGGAGAGGCCATAGCAAAGGTCTACTTCATCGGGAGGGGGGTAGGCAGCAGGGAGGCCATGGATGGCTAGCTGAATCTCATTGGGAGCAGGGTGGAATGGGCCGTAGGTGTTTTCCCCAACCGGGAACGCTTGATTGAGCTTAAGAGTTATGGCTTCGTGGTAGGGGGGGTCAGCAGTTGCTTCTGGATAGAGGTTGGAGCGCAGGTGGGTGAGAGATCCCGTGATATTCAGTGAGGTGGTAAATGCGAGAGGGTTGGGGCAGTTGGCTTGCCTGTGGAGAGAGGCGATAAGGTCAAGTGCGGTGGCAGAAATGGTTAGTGTATCTACGTGGGGAAGGGGTATGGTACTAGGGGAGAAGAACAGACAATCAGCAGTAGGCAACAGGGTAGGACCCTTCTCATGGTAGCTACCAAAGTTGGACACAGCAACCTATGCAGCCATAGCGGGTTTGTTCCCCTTGTTCTTACATTTCCCACTGTGTGGTTGACTAACATTAACACCAGCATAGAAGGTAGGAGGGAGTTCTTTCGAGTACTCAGGGACCTCATCTCCAGGGAGGAAAGAGGAGGGATCTGGATATTTCTCCTCGTTGTTGGTTGGGGTCTCTCAGCCGCAAGGGTGCTTGATAGCATATGCTGCATGGTCACCATATCAGCTCTTGGTCTTAGTGTCATAGCGCAGCATGTCCAAGTCAAACTCGTTAATGCGGGGGACAAATGGCGTTGCATGGCGTGTGGATTTAGTCCAGTTAACTTGCACTATTGTGGAGGGGCTGAGGGGGACAAAGAGTGGTGGGGTTCGGGTGGTGCCGACAGCAGTGACCCTGGTAGCTAGGTCTGTCACTGAGGCCTCTCAGTTAGCCAAGGGAATGGTGGAGATAGTGGGGGGCGAGGCGGAGTTATCAGTGCTAGTAGACACCAGGCGTTGAAGGCAGGTGCTGATAACGCCAATACCTGTGATCAGCTTGCCCCAGAGGTGGATGAGTACAGTCTCACCAAAAGAGAGGACTCGGTGATCAGAGTCTCAGAGACCAGGTAAGATATGGAGGTTTGTGTCCATAGAGGGCCTAAGCTCATCAAATAGTTGCCGGAGGTGATGAAGGTTAGAGTCAGGGTACTAGGCGAATGAGAAGCGGATAACGAGGCCATGCCTGACATCTCTACTGATGGGGAAACGGGGGCAGTAGACCTAGGGAGCCGTCCATAAGGGTTACCACGTGCAGCAGTGTGGAATTTGGACCTTTTGGCCCTTCCGGAGTTGTGAGCCATCCCTGTGGGGGGGTATATCTGGTGAAGTGTGGGGTGGCTTACAGGTCAACAAGAACCGAAAAGCAAATTTTGGTGTGTAGCGATGGTTGCCACAAAATTCCCACTGGTTTTGTGCGGCCAAATGCGGTAATATTTTGAAGCGAGACAAAAGTAACTGGTGCAGATGCATGATGGTGAGGTTTTCAGGTCTAGTAGTATATTATAGACATGATCGTAGGTAATATCCTCCTTGGTTTAGAAGTTATCTACAATATTATTCATCAATTTGGCAAGGGAGTGCAAGAGAATGCTGGTTTTTGCTTCTTATAACTCGAATACTCACTTAGACTCAAAGACTGGTTCGTAGTGATCAGTTTTTGTAGGGGCAGAATACCGAATTGAATTCAATACCTTAAGTTATAGTAGTTGTTAATGTGATTAGATATTGGGACTGATGTATCTTTCATAGATTTGAAGACTTTGTTAACTTGGGTGAAAAAGGCAGTGGTGTATTCTCTGGCAAATGTATTCTTGGTGGCAGTCTATATTCTCTGTGGAGCTTTATATGTACCTACGGAGATTAACCGTCATTATTCAATTCTTTGAAGAAATATATCGATGCATATTGGTATCTTTCCAGAATATAGGTAAGTTCGCTTCCGACTAGATCTTCAAGGCCATCTGTTGTCTCTTCACCAATAACAATTTTCTACAGTCAAACAATTCGAGAACATACTGAGATATCTTATTGAATGTATGTTAGTTTAATAGATTGAGTCATCTTTACGACGGCGGTGAGCTTGAAGCTTGGTGCATGCTTCATTTGGTGTTAAATACATGTTGATATTCTGGTCTGAGTTCTGGTCGTGCAGCTGGTGTTTTGCCTACTGCTCAGCTTTGTGACGGTGTAGTTGTTCTTAGCAAGGATTCCCTGGTCTGAGATAGGTATTCTGTTTCAGCACATCTTTAAGCAATATCCTATGGGTCCTGCTAGTGTCGATGTCACTAATGTTGAAGGCCTGTAGGAATAAAACAATGGATTAATAATTACTTCCCTCTATTCCCTCAAGAGGATTACAATCCAGTTCTTGATGTGGGCAATACCTGTAATGAGTTTACAAAGCGATGGTACAGAATATTGTAGAGATAGTGGAGGAAGGATAAGAAGTGGCAATGGTAGTATTTTAAGCTAGAAGGATAGGAGTTGCAGACCCTGATTCTCGACAGAGGTTGTTATGCGGAGAGGAGAGATCTGTTGCAGAGTGTAAGCCTATTTCTCATAGAGTAGAAAGGTATAGACTGAAAACCTTTTCGAAATATGAACTCAGATGGAACAATCTTTATTGCTATAATACTAATATTACTTTAGTATGATGGATCGTGTTGTAGGCTGGAGTGCGGAGAAGTGTAAATTTTGGATAGCATATTGGTAGGAGTTCGGAGTGTTACTTCGTCTAAGGGAGGAGGTTGTAAACCGCCATATTTATAATTGTGTGCATCCGCCATGAAAGTGAATAGAATAATGGGAAAGCTAGTAAGAACAAGAGTGTGAAAAATGTTTATCCCTGGAATTCTGTGAAGGAAATACAAATAAAATATGCTAAGATCCAAGATCGTGTGAGGAAAGTATTTAGAGAGAAAACATAATCTATATGATTAAAAATGATGCATAAGAGATGCATTAATAAGTATAACACCAGATAAGAAAACACATAAAAGAATTAACTATGATAACCAGTATAATAGCCTGATATAAGATGAATTCTATGTCTAGACTGTAGTACTGTAAGCAGAGAACAGGTTAACCGAAATACAGCTAAGTATGAGAATAGCAAATATTGTCAATAATGCACCGAAAGGAAATTAATAGAGATTTCATCAATTCCTTGATCAGCCTTTAAGAGAGCTTGACCTTCGTGCTTTGGAATTTACCAACTACAGGAAAGGAAAGTACTACTCCAGCTTTCGAAATACTTCTCAGAATTACCCTCCTCTTATGGAACTTACCAAGGCTATTAACCACCCTGACTGGCACTTATATAAAGGAGTTCTTATCAGAGAGCGCAAATATGACCGTAGAAACAGTCCTGATATCGGCTATGAAGTAAGCAATGAATCTGCTAACCTCAGAAGCCATATAGTGCTCATTACCTGTGAACAAATTGCACATATCGGTAGGCAGAGATGTTTTGAATATGCTTCAACACAGTTCTACTGGCTTGCCATGAGCGACGATTTCAAAGACTAGGTCTGTGATGCCACATATGCCAGCTCAACAAGCAACCTATCATGGTTCCTGGAGGAATCGTCACCCCTTTCTCTCTCCTCAAAAAGTCATTCTTGTTTCTTGTAATTGAATTTGCAGGAACTTTCCTAAACTATTCAAACCTTGAGTACATCATAGTTGTCTTGGATTTAAACATATCCTTTACGTATCTCCTACCTGTCTCCCAGAACATCACTACTATCGAAATAGCACACATTCGCTTTGCGCTAGCCTTTTCTGTCCATGGTTTGTCAGCTTCCCTAGTCTCTGACAGAGACCCCTAGTTTACCACACTGTTTGGCAGACAGCTTATCGCATATCTCAATGTTGATCTCAACATGGCTACCTCTTACCAGCACCAAACCAAAGGACAGACTAAAGGCAAAATCACAAGTGTTCGCGAATGCCTTAGGAACTATGTTAACCCTAAAGAATCATCCTGGTTAGCCACTTACCTCATGTCCAGACTACAATCAATGCACCTCCCTGAGTAGCACAGAACTCTCCCACCTCGAAATCTCCTTTTGTAGAATACCAATCTTTCTCCCCTGTATTACAGTTCTGCCTACTTCAGTACCAGCAGCATATGAGATTGCTTCTCAAATCAAATAGAAGCTGGACCTTGCCAGAGATGCTTTAAAGAAGGCCAAAGCACGCCAAACTCCCTTCCGCGATTTCATCAGCAAGGATAGACCCTGAATCATCACTAATCAGACTGAAGTTATCCTCCAGTCCGTAACCTATATCTATATGATTAGATGAAACTACAAGCTAGTTGAACCATGTTTAAGAACATTCTCTGTGAGCGAAGGACCTGACAGACACAACAACTATAAACTCATAATTCCCCTAGTGATAGCAGGAATCCACCCATGGATTCATCACAGCTATCTTCGTATGTACCTAATACCAAACTCCTCTGCCTTATAGGGAACACATGAACCCAGAGTCAAATGGCTTGTCACTATTGATGACTGTGGACAAGAGGAATAGGATTTCTTAAAGATATTCAATAATCGAATGTATCGTAGAAAGATTGACTTCATGATCCTTTGTAAAGGCTATAATGAAATTCAAGCAACATGGGAACCCCTCTACAACCTAGAAGGCACCAGCACCCTCACCAGATCCTACTAGTTTGATGACAACAATGAATCTATACCTTCCGGACAGACTCCCTTGGTCACATGGTGTGATCTTTTCTTCCTGGACACTTTAAAAACTAGACTATGCCCAACTCTCAAAGAGCTTGACCCTGATTCATTCTGGAAACCTCTCCAAAACTCATACTACTCAGAATCTAATACCAACACAACACTTTCTACCTTGGATAAATCATAGATGGAAAGCTAACTGCGTGATGGTATTGTCTTCGCTACAATAAAATCTTTACATATTCTGGTTCCTATATTACCACTCGCATTACCCTTTCTCTTATCAGATTACATTCATTTTGGTTCTATTTCTTTTGTATTTGATTTCCCCTACCTGAAGTTGGGGATTTAGGTGCACGGACAACTAAAGGCTTTGGAGGGTCGGCAGAATTGTGCCCCCGGAGTTCTAAGGGAAGAAACACTTGTTATATACTAAAGCTTGGATAGTGGCAGTGTTGTAGGAAAGGCCCAGGCTTTTCTGGACTTGGGCAGAGCTACAGGGTTCTAGAGGCTGTACACTCCCATGTAATGATATTGGCTGCGGGTTTCCTGAGCCTCAACTATTGCAGGAAAGAATTCATGAGTTTGGGTATGTTTTAGCAAAAAGGGTAACAATTGCCAATAACCACAAATTGAGAATAATAGTCTTGATACTTCAGTCCTATAGAGAGTACACACAGTGCATTTCAAAATATATTTACAATTAAAATGGTGTAATATTGTTCTTATAATGATTATTTTAATAATGTAACTCAAAATCTATTTTTGCCTAAACTTATAGCCTATCTTCCAATCTACCTGAGTATTAGATTTTCAATATTTTCAAGTGTGTAATCTGTAGGTATTATCAAATTACTTAGAATATTAAAGATTTTCTAAAATTTAACTGATATCATTAACCTGTAGCTGTGCATATCAAATGTTAAAATGGTTATAATAAGGGTATGGGTAGCAAACTAATATAAATGAGTAGAGTAATTTTTGATGATTTTGATAGTTGTACAGTGGTTGTATTGTAATTGATTGAGTTTTAATGTACTTAGTTAAGTGTATAATTACTTATTTAGGGGTTATTGTACAGTGCTAAGTACTATTGTACTTGGTTAATTGTTATTGTAGTAGGTTATATACCATTATGAGTAAGATGATAGAGAAATCCCCTATAAGAGGTACTTTCAATGCTTCCTATATTCTTTCGCTGCAAATTCTTCCCTTAATCCCCATTTTATATATTTGATTACTTTTTTTTACCTCAATTACACTTTACAAAACTATTGATATGAATCCTAGCCTTTGCTCTTCAGATAATAATACTAGTAATACTGGTTCATAGTATGAAACTTCCACTATTAATGAAGAAAGCATATTTGGTACTGGTAAGTCTTAAGGCCATTCGCTATAATGAGGAAAGAGTTGAATTATGAAATAAGGAGTCATATAGATATAGAAGAAAATAAGAAGAATGAGGCCCCAGTACAGTACTTGAAGATGCTTCTTGATTCCTACACCTGTTCACACAAGTGTATACAGAATGCAGAGCGTGAAACATGGATAAAATAGCTTTCATATCATGATAGTCTATCAAGATAGGAGAGGAAAGTAAGAATTACTTACCTTTTATCTCCTTAATTGTCAAATAATGCAACCTTAGCCAAAAAGTGACAAGTGGAGCATAACGACTATCGTGTGTGTAAGGCAGGAGATAGTAGTAGGAAGCTTCAATATCCTCTCCCCTTTGTTTATGTTGTATGTCAAGGAGTTTTCATTAATTTTTAGAAGATATCCTTAAAGAGTCTATACTCTCTTGTAAATCACTTACGTGATTCACAAATGCTGATTCCCAAGGTAATGTTCAGGAAGACTAGAGGTTGACCCACCTTTCACATTAAAATTGTAACAATTTTTGGTCTCGCAACAACTGGAATGCAGTTATTACAGCTTAATTTATAGGATATTTTTTGCCAAGAATTATTACTAGATAAGGATATACAAAACAACAAACAACTGATATATTATCTGGATTATATTCAATATGATAATAGTGATCATGCTGTCCAGTTTCAGCATAGAAGTATGAATGTTATTGTCATATGGTACAAGTATTAGTAGATCTTAGGTAACATGAAGGTCTGCTTGACGAATTCGTCTATGTGACGAATATCTTGTAAATACATGATGCTTGAATTCCGCAGAAACGTAAACAATATTATTTCGATAAGCATCCATCATGCTCAATGTTTTCTTATAATACTTGAAGATCAATTGGTTGGAAACATTGGCTAAAGGCTCTGGTACCACTTTAACTACTCGTGATAAGGTATAGTTACAATGCGTACATGGATACTCCTTTGCACGGCCCCAAAAGTGCTCAATGAAGTTCAGGTCACAGTGGTAAACTGGATAAAAAATAACCAAGTGGCCAGCTTTCTCAATTGTCTCCTGCGATTCTCCTTTTTGAGCTTGAAAGTCTGGTTGGGAGGACAGAAGTGCTCGAGGACAACATGAACGATTGCTTGCATACTTGCAAGTAGTGTTAAGATTACTTGTTTTAGGACTATTTCCTGGTATGGAGCACTGAGCAACAAACCTTCGTCCATTTGGCCAAAGTCCTCTTTCCTCTAAAACAATTCATATACCCTTTACTCTTCAATCAGGTAGCATCATGGACTGTCTCTGAACCCGCGGAGGGGTAACTGAGCCGTAAACCATCCATCACTCATTGGAACCGCATTTTTACCACCTAGTCCAAGGTTCATATTCCCTGTTCGCAATGCATCAGACGCATACTTTTGATGGCTTTTTGCATTATCAAAGGCAAACAATGCCTCATACCCAGGAAAGTCTCTCTCAAACGCAGGTATAGCTTTCGTACTTAGCTGCTCCGACAACAAATCACCTGTCCACCATATATCACCAACACACTGAAGTATTTCACAGACAGCCCCACCTCCTAGCTGTCCTACAGGTGTTAGGAAATCTGAGACATCTAATCCTTGGCCACGACCCTTATTGCGCAATGGAGTATGATCTTCATGAATCCAAAAACACTTTCTTCTATTGTTTGAATTAAAGGTAGATTAATCTTGTGTGTCAAATATGCATGATTGCTCTGCAGGCCTGGACACCTTTTCGATTGGCTCCAGGTTTTCATCCCAGTCCATCATGTTTAACTTCATATCTGCTAGCTATGGGGGGCACACATTTTGACGGTATTCTTGAACATCACTGCGTTCATGGCCTTTTCTATAAATCGCTTTGCGCACCTTCGTCGAATTCCATCAGAGCTTAGCCAGCCAGGTACGTGCAGCTCGACTAGATAAACCATTTTTGATATGTCGTTTCACAACCTCTGCAGTGTCAATGGGAACTTGCTCATTTTCATGCTGGTTGCTGTTAGGGAATTCATTTCTCCAGTAATTGGTTACCGTATTTGCAGGCCCATTGGAATCCATTGCTAAATGAACTATGAATTAGTGTCTAGTATAGCAACAATTGGTTACAATTAAATCAAACTTCTCTTATGAATTAACTAACCTTCTCCAGCTTATTATATGTACTCATTCATTCCCAATACAGTACCCTCATAAGTCATCCAACTAGTAATTTTTGGATGCTTTCCATTTGCGGAGCCACTTTATTCCCATTTTTGACAAAATCTACCTCTTGATAGCGTATCCGCTAGGCTACCGATTTTTACCATCTACCTGACTCAGCGATCTGCATTTCCAGTTCCATCCATGATTGATTAGGAGTAATAGGATGCATAACTGGGCCTTTTAGATCTTTGTTTATACATCTTATTTCAGCCCTCTGCTGCAATTTAAGAAAAGTATGATGGTGCAAATTCCAGTCAAGTTTCAAGCCAAAATACTGCCTAGACCGCATCTTAGTGAGGGGTTTAAGCTTCATAGATAGGCATTTATATGCAAACTCTAGAATCTCAATTCTAACAAACTTTTGATCCTGAGAAAGTCGTCGCAACTTTGTATATGCTAGATCTTTTGCTTACTGTTGTAGAGCACTACGAAATTCTAAGTGATTGGATATCATAAGCTGATTTACAGTTAGATGTTTGATATTTACAATTATTATAAGTTGAATACAGACATTACCAGTATGTACATCTTGACTTGATACAACAAGTCTATTATTCAAGTGCACGAAGCCCTTAAGGCGTATTTGCTGCCTCTTGGCATAATATCTCTTAAAGCATTGCTGATTTGTCAGAGGAAGATTGTTCCTTGTATTGAGGGTGTCTAGCAGTTGCTGTCATTGTCGATACTCGCGTGTTCGGTCCCGTGATAGATAATAGTTTAGTTCACCTGGCTGAGCCCTGTCTAGCTTTGATTGATCAACTAAATTTGACTAATATTGTCTTTGCTTGCGCTCACAATATCGCCTAGATGTCTCCGCATTTGAAAGTGGGTTCTACTTCTTTTCTGACCTTTACTCACGAACTTTGGCTCGGTAACGCTGTACTCTCTCTCTATTCGCCTGCTTCATTCTCTCCTCTCTGCTTACGTTGTTTGAACTTTCTTGAGTTATTATCCTATGCCGTAATAATTTTATTCAAATTAGTCATACTGGTCCTCACTCTCCTTCCATTATCTAGCAAGATTTACTCACAATTTGGACTCCAATTGACTGAGAGATTTCAGAATTTGATATGTGTAATCTGAAAATAAAAATAGGTTTTCTAAGGAGATATTAGTAGCCTGTATTAACATCTAGAGAGCTTCAGCTGACTTGCTCATATATGACAATATCATACTATCATATCACAAAATACCCAAGGTAGGGTAAACTAATATCTAGTCTTTTAAGAGTTTTCTATATCTTCTTTGAACTTTGATTCTTGGCAAAAAATAACATTTAAACTAATGTCTGATAACTGCATTACAGATGTTGCGATACCAAAAATTGTCCCAATTTTAATGTGAAAGGTGGGTCAACCTCTAGTCTTCCCAAACCATACATGGTAATTTTGATCATATTACTTCTAACAACGTAGTCTTTCAACAAGGATTAAGGGTTGAAAGCTTTCCTGTACATTTGAGGGAGGAAGAGGGTAAGTTAATTGCAACACGAGTTTATAAGCGAATGTTGAAGGATGGGAAGATTGTTAGCTATATGGAAGTTGAAAAAATCATTTACCTTCCATTGCATCTATCCTATCGTATTATTTACCAAATATATCTTGCATCTATTAGCCTTAGTGAACAGGAAGCAAAGGTATCCTTTACTAAGTTTTAGTAAATCTAGAAGGGCCCGGAACCTTTGAGGTTAATGAAAATTTGAAAGCCATCAAAGAAAGGTCGTGATTTATGCAGCATTTTGCGAAACTGGCCACAGTAAAAGACGCAATACAGTTGCACTACATGTAAACAATACTGAACCGGATTATCAAACTAACATTAGAGTGTTAGAACTGCGTGAGAATGAACAACAATTCCAAAATCATAAACAAAAGTATAGAGCATGTCTTACCAATTATGAAAATGATATGAAAGAAGCTAAGTGTATACAATATAATAAGAGTACATTTTCTTTTGATTTTCAACGAGTAGTTGAAATACCCTAGGTTCCACAACAGCCATTACAATGGTATTACTGGTCTCCATTTAAGTTATATGTTTTTGGAATTGTAAACAATTCTACTGAACAGCATTATCATGCAATGTATACAGAAGCACAACAGGGAAAAGGAACTAATCAGGTTGTTTCAATCTTACATTGTTTCCTAACTGCAACTCCTAAGCTTACGCCACAGATCAATCTCTGTGCACACAACTGTGGAGGTCAAAATAAGAATAGAACTATACTGTGGTCCCTCTGTTGGCTTGTACTAAGTCGTGATATTAAAGAAATTATCTAGCCATTTCTGTTAAAGGGTCACACAAGAAATAGTTTAGATTGTGGCTTTGGAACTGTCAAGCAAAAGGCAAATCAAAATGAGATATGGATTTCAGAAATGTATGCAGCCTTAGTAGATACTACTGAACAAACAGGAAAGATCAAGGCTGTACAGTTATTCAATGATCCCCCAGAAACTATGTTTCGTTATTGGTAGTTTGCTTTGAAGCCCTATTTGAATTTCTTGGAAAGTTATTCAAAGCTATCAGTTTTTTCGATTTGGTTCCACTCATCCTGGTATTGTCCAAGCTAAAAGGCTACCAAAAGATGAGTGGATCAATATAAATTTATGCAAAGAGGCCTTTCATTTATTAAGGTTTCTAGATATAGAGCCAAAGGGACAACAAGATACTGGTTTGAATTCAGAAAAACGGCATGATCTTCGGAATAAGTATTCTGATTATATTCCATTAGAGTATCGAAGTCACTGGTTATACTCAACACCAGAAGATGATCTAATATATAGAGTACGTGAAATGAAGAATACTCGATCTATAATTGCAAAAGAAGCAAAGGAGAAAATATATCCTGAATCAGAAGATGGGAATGTTAAACTGAATCCACAGGTCCCAGAACTGATACCTTCGGTACCTTAAAAACGGCGGCGTAGTTGCCCACCTGGCTCTAGAAAACATCTCTACATGGTTGATTTAAGTTGAAATATGAATTAATTTTCCTTATTCTGTTCAAATTACTTCAATTAATATATATTAATAAAAAGCATTGGTTTTAAACAAATTATATGAACTGTAAATGAATAATATTGGCATAGAACTAACTAGTTCACTCTGGCTAGTATTATTTGATATTTTCAATTAATTTACCCAATAGGTGGTCTAGCTCTTATAATTTCTCTATTCAAAACTCTTTTAGTTATTTTCTCAAAAAACTACTGGTTGCTATGCAAACAAAAACTACTCATAACTTAAAATATGAAAAAGGCAAATGTACTCCTTTTTCCTGCACTGGAGTCATTTAAGAGTGGTTTCCTGGCCTGCAGGAGACATATGACTTCCGATAGATGCCTAGACAGTGAATATACTTGGTTGCACAGCAATCCTATTGTTCCCCTTTGCTCTATTAACCACTGTATTCTACTCCCCTTGTCTTTGACTCACAGTTGGTCTCCTTTAAACATTAAAGCGATAGCAGGCTACCCCTTAGGGTCGCTTGTATAAACATTTGCAATGTCTAGCGCCTGTTTCCTCTTTTTCGCCTCAACAGGTGAAATTTGGTTCTTAGGATTGAGAACAATGGGTAGCCTTGATCACGCGGCCCATTTCATGATATCATGTTAGAAGCAGTAGCGGTATTGAGAGAGCCCAGGCTTAGGTGCTACTTTCATCATTACAGACTGAAGAACTCTGACCACTTGGTCTGGAAAGATATCCAGACATAATAGCAGACTTAGAACTAACCCAAATACAAACCAAGAAAGCAAAAGTGAGGATACACCTATACGTAGACAAAGTTTTCTACATCTAGGAGGCCTAGATAGAGACTCAGAAGTGGAACTTACCACAGTGCAAATCGTCCAAAGGGAAAGCCCGAGAACAGAGACAGCTCAGGATGTGAGACAAAGAACCACAAGCTTTTTGGAGACAGTCTTTAGAACTCTACCACACTCTGCAGTACCCTCAAGAAGCAAGACACCACCTGGCATATTCCCTAAATACCCAGAACTCTTTAAACCACCATCAGTATCTCAGGGAAAAGGGAAAAAGCCAGAAACTCTGACACACCTGCCAGCACCACCACCAGCATCTAGGACAATGGCTGACTCTCCAGAAAAACCCTGGAAACTAATGATCAAGCTTCCACAACCATCCAAGTTTAGTGGACAAGGTGAAGATCTCCAACCAGACAAACTCAAGAGCTGGTTTAGGGATGTCAAAAAGGACTTATCCATTTATGATATCCTTGATGACACAGAGGATGTAGTAGACTACTATGACGCATATACAGAAAATCAAGCACATCGTGCCTTGCTCAACTTCATGTATTAGTTTGATGACAACGAACCCTTCCTCCAAGAATTCAAGAATCTCTTAAAGCAGCTTTTTGAAGCATCAACCAATACATATGACCTTTATATAAAATGACAGAAGATACAACAGTTCACAGGAGGAAAGCCAGTGAGAATTTCCAACAATGCTGGAGACTTAGAAGACCTAAGAGGAACCCTGCTTAGAGACGCTATATTAGACTATGCACAATAGGAAAGCTTTTTGGAGGCCAAGGATATGAGGCTTAGAAGAAATGTGCAACCAGAGATATGAGATACCAATACTTGAAATGAAGTGGTCCAATTGGCAGAGAGATATGATGCAACAATGTTGAAGACAGAAGCCTATGAAAATTCTTGCAGCTCCTCCACCACCTAGAGAAATAAGGCAAATAAAGCTGGGAACTCCCCACATCAAACTAGAACCATGCAGCTGGAAAAGGCAAATCTCTAGCGAGAAAATCGACCTCTATCAAGCTCAAGTAGCCAAACAAGGAGGAAATTAATTGATGCAATAGGGACGGAGCCTGTTACTGTTTACTAGATGCAGGACATAGGGTAAATGATTGTCAAATTAAAGAGATCAAGTGCAATCATGTAACAGTCAGTCAAGATGCCCCCAATAGCGATGAAGCATAATATGAGGCAGAAAGCGAGTAAACCGAAGAGTTGAATAGAAGGAATACCCTAATAACTTACACGAATACTGTTGCCGCCCTGAAGGAATCTTCCAGGCCAGTCCAAGCATTAGAATTCACAATGCTACTTAGCAGGAAACCTTCCTTGACCCTAGCTAAAACTGAAACTATTGGTGGTACACTAATCAGCAATCGCTTTTTACCTATGAACAATATCCTTTATACCAAGAAGAAGACGCCTAGAACACTACTAATGACTGCCATAGGATCCTTATCAAGCAGCAATCACAGCGGCATAACAGATATCGAAATTGGTACCATGAAGGTACTGAAGGTACACTGGACCGTCACTCCAGTATCAGACAATGATATTCCTCTCAGAACGGATGACCTTATAGGCTTTAGAGGAGTCATAGACTACCCGAAGAATACACTCTACTTTTCTGACTACAAAGTTTGATTAAACTAAAATGGGAACTGCAGCCAGCCTCGCTCAGGGATGCCCAAACTGGAAGATATACCAGATTTCCTCAAGATATTCCCCCAGGTTTCTATTACAGAAATACCTGAAACCCTACCACCTTTGCAGGGCTTTAACCACAAGTGATGATCAAGGACCCAGACCTTTGGGTCAAGATGCCAACCATTAAGAAGGGCAAAAAATTGATATCTAAATTCAAGGAGGAGATGAAGACACCAATTAGGGCTGGGATACTCTTCAGATCACAAACTCCAGGAGGCACCAGCATGTTGATTCAAGGGAAACCAGATGGCAGGATAGGACAATTAGTGGACCTTCACCATAGGAATCATAACACTAAGAAGGAGGAAGCTAATATTTCCATTCAACAGCTCATACTCAACAATTCGGACAGAGCCAATTTCCGGAGCAAGATGGACGTCAGTTATGTCAACTTTCAGTCCAGGGTTGAGCTTGAGGAGGAGAGGTATAACACTATCAAGACACCCGTTAAAGGCTTCGCCTCTAAAGTAATACAGCAAGGAGACACAAATATGCCTGAATCCTTCAAGAGAGTCATGGAGACATAATATGAGAAGAGTTAGGAGTCTTTGTATGAGAATACATTAACGATATCCTGATATATTGCGATAGACATCAGGACCATATCAGGCATATTAAAGTTATTTGCAAGAAGCTCCAAGAAGGGCAGATATCGGCCAACCCCAAGAAGAGTAACTTCATTGCAGAAAAGCTAGATATCCTAGGACACCAGAACGATAAAAAAGACATTCATCTAGTACCAGAGAAGATCACGATCATTTAGGACTGGAGCTGACCTCTGAATAGAAAGGAACTCCTGCGCCTTAGTTGGATGATTAAATATATCTCCCTGTTCCTAACACCCAACACCATCATGAGTGCCCCACTTGCCTAGCTTACGAGCGATGCGGAATGGAGATGGACATAATTTCAGGAAGCTGCCTTTCAGGGAGTGACAAAGCCGGCGAAAAATTTATAAGTTATTAGATCTATTTACTATACCAACCCAGAACCAATATGGCTATTCACTGATGCATCTTATACTGGCAGTAGCACTAGGATAGGCCAAGGACCAAACAGAGATACAGCCAGACCCGCCGCATTCCATTTCCGGACTCTGTTTGCCTCTCAAAGTAACTACTCTACAAACCAACATGAAGGTCTTTCAATAGTTGAGGTTGTTCAAGTCTTCACTCACCTGTTGGCCCTCTGAATATTCACCATAGTTACCCACTATGAGAGCCTTACCAAGCTCATAACGCAGAACAATCTGTGTGACATAGAGGGGAGATGTATAATTCATATTAGCTGTTTCAATTTTAAAATAAATACATCCCTGGTGTTTCATATTTTCTGTCACACTATCTATCCTGAGTTCTTGAAACCACTTCAGGGCCTCTAAATATAATACTACAGGACCCCACCTCTGAAAATTCAGATCTCCTGAACCACAACTTCAATTAAATTCAATCTAACTTCATAACTTCCCCATACTATTGCCTATATTCCTTCTGTGAAATAGAAACTATTGAAGAAACACTGCACTCTCCATACCTCACTTCTCACGCATCTAACTATCGCTCCTCCCCAGACTACCTACGAAGCAAAGACAAAACAACAAATGCAGTCACTCGCCCCCAAAAGTGCAAGAGCAGAGCTAGCATTAATGACAGTAGCATACAGCCAGGCAACTCTTGGGCAGATACAGCCACCTTGAAGCTTTACCAAACCAGAGAGGAACGAAGCTATTCAGCTCACTCTTGGACTGCTTGCTATAATGACTAGTGCCTTACACACACCCAGAGAGAACAAATAATCCATTGGATACTTTCCCCAGGATATTGAAAAGCGGAAGCAAACAAGCAAAGCGAATCCTACCTCTTATACATCAATGGATAGTAGCCCCACTCTGTCAAACGATAGCACTATGTCCCTACCGTCACCACGTAACAAATACCTTAGGCTTGCAAATATGTAAACTACAGCCACCCCACCTCTGGTTTCACCAGCTTCACCAGCTTCTAGACCCTCGATTTTGATCATAAAGCTTGCTGGAATTTAATATAAACTGATAAGGCCAGACATTCATTGGTACCCTCCACTCTTCCCTTATATGAAAAATCTGCCCAGCCGTTATTGAAAGTCTCCAGCATGATCCTCTCTTCCAGCAAGTCCTTTAGTCCCTGACAAGCTACAGTATGCGATTCTGGACACCCTGCTCATATCAGACAATACTAATGGCTATTCTTACATCTATATCCATATGAGACTCCTTTGAAACGGGAGTATACCTTCGGGATTTCATCCTTAAAACACTTCACCAAAGCTTCGGACATTTCTCAACTTAATAGCCCTTCCAGTAAGGTGCTTGTTTCTTCTGGTGAGGTCTGATGCGCTAGGACATCTTAACACACTGCCACTCTGGTGATAAATGTCAGATCATCCAAGAGCCAAACACACTTGTGGAGGCTAGATCTCTAGCCCTGGCCGTAGCTGAGGAAGCCTAACAATCCCTTGCCATCAATTTCGCTGCCCCATTCAACAAATTAAACAACTCTATAACTATCAAGTTGATTATTGATTGCTTTACCTCCTACACTCATCTATACTATTTCAGCACTCTACCAACTTCTAAAAGGTATTCATCTAGCTACAGAAGTTGATATTGGATGTTCATGGACATCCCCGAATGATACTACTGGACTTACACTCCTGCTTTGCCTCTAAGTTCACGCCTCAGATGATGAAGTCAAAGAGAAGCCAGGTCTGGATAGCAATTCAATACCACCACGAAAGCAAGGGCCAAGTGGGGTACCGGTTTCGCACCCTAACACATATAATAAGGAACTTCTTCTTCAAAAAACAAAACAACTGCTCCAATGCCCTCCTAATGTTAGCAGTAGCTATCAATTGTGCCACCCATGAATTCTTCCCAATATCTCCATACCAGAACTCTAAGTACGCCCTTGGTTTCTCTACAATCCTGTCCTCCAATCGGCCAGCAAAGTACCAGGAGTGGACGAGATCTTGGATGCTCATGCAGCCACAATGAAAGAAGTTGATATGGCCCGAGAGCATGCCACATTCTGGTAGACTGTCCAAGGGGATAAAAATAGTAACACCTATCGTAGACTATTCAATAATGGCAGCTGAGTTATTGTTAGAGGACGCCCTTACACCAGCACACCTGGACTATCCAACACTCTCTGGCCTCCCTGGTTTGGACCCTTGAATGTCTTAGAGCATGACTGTAGTTGCGATATCAACAAGCTAGAATTCCCTCATAGCATCGACTGCCAGAAGCCATACTTTCACATCATATGCCTCAAGAAATACCACGAGAATGATCCTAATAGATTTGCATCCAAAAGGATGGACAGGACGGCCCCTATACTCATCAACAATGCAGAAGAATAGTAAGCAGATGAGATACTGGATTATCACCTACAGTGTAACAGAGTCTACTTCCTGGTACACTGGAAAGGGTAGATGAGGACAGATGACTCTAGGGAAGCTATCGGGATCCAGGAAAACTCAATGGTAATCATAGCGGAATATTGATTATAGAACCACACTACAGAAGCAATGCGTAAGATCAGCTCCCACTATGTCAGGACCTCTTAGGAGCCTATGGAAGTTTCTACAATCCCTCGCCCAATAACTATAGTACCCAATGATTTCTGGTAGTCTTATAAAGATGAGGTATACGATTCTGCTAGCACAGATGATAGCTACTTCAACACTGATGATGATCCAATGGTCTGGCCTTTGGAGAGCAGCGATCAGGCCTATGGTCTTCGTAAAAGATAGTTTTTGTTCAGATTGGGTGAATGTAACAAGGCTTCATGTTCCAGTACCTCTATTACCACTTTGATTAGCCTTTCCTTTGTCAGATTACATTCATATGATTGGATTTAATTGTATTTGATTTCCACTTCTAGAATCACTAGATTCTGGCACTTGGATTACATGATTTTTTGGAGGAGAAGAAGGAATCTGCCTCAGGAGTTCCAGGAGAAGGAACAGGTCACATATACCGATGGTAGCATAGAGACAGTGTTGTGCGAAAGCCAGAGGATTTCCATGATATCGGAAGGGCCATAGGATTCCGGTAGCTGTACACAAAGTGGTAATCATACTGACTGCAGGTTTTCAGAGCCTCAACCCTTGAAGGAAAGATTTCATGTATTTGTGAGTGATTTCCAGGCTAGCATGAGACATCAAACTTCTAAAAGATGTCTAGGCAGTGAATACACTTGATCGAATAGGAATTCCATTATTCTCCTACGCTCTATAAACCACTCTATTATACTCTCCTCGTTTTCACCTCTCAGCAGGTCTCCTTTAGACACCAAAGCGATAACAGGCTACTGCTTAGACACAATTGTATAACCTTGCACATAGGCTAGCGCCTGTTACAGGTAGTAGAAAGCTAATTAAGGTATAACATCCAGACACCAATTTTGGATACATCTTTATTGATTTAGCTATATCTTTAAAAATTGAGTGGAATGGCACAAAGGCGGGTTGGTCATTAAGCCCTTTAGGATATTTTTTTTTTTTTTTTT